>JANHFM010005279.1:35215-51207 GCA_032468115.1 Grayia smithii | reverse complement strand
ACTCTTTATTTTAACTGGAAAAGTTGGGGGTCGTCTTATACGCCCAGTTGTCTTATACGCCGGAATATACGGTAATCTAAAACATCCCTAGATTTGTTTTGATTCAATGTCTAGCATCCTCCAATTCCTCAAAAAAAGAGTACTGTTTTTGAGGTTTTTTTCCCCCAAAAAAGTTACTGCACACGCGCGGAGCGTGTTTGGCGTGTGCTTGAGCGAAGTGAGTGTGCGTGCGCCAATCACGTGCAAAGCGCATGAATTAAGAGAACCGGTAGTAAAGATAAGTAGAATCCACTCCTGCATCAAAGCAATGATGATATTAGGAGAAAAAAGAAAGGTCTGTATTAGGGTCAAGGAAGATATAATCTGGGAAGAGGGTTGAAGGCATCTATGTGTACAGTTGTCTGGGAAAGCAAAGGAAAAGCATAGAGATGAGTGAAAATAATTCCTGCAAGAAAATAAGGCTGGTTTTCCTTCTGCACATGAATGAGAAGGGCAAGAAGTAGAAGAAGCAGTAGTCAAGTTCTGCTGTAGACATACTCCACACCAAGGATCACCCCGACTCTATTACCAGCCTGGAATTGACACTTCCAAAGTTAGCCTAAAAACAGGTGGAAGCAATACAAGAAACAAGCAGCTTAGACTACACTATCAAATTGCCCCATGAATCCATGTTCGGGCAGAAACTTGAACTCTAGTCTTTCAAATCAAATCATTCATCATTAACAACAAGGAGCATCATGTATACAGAGCTAAGGTCTGCAGTTTTTCAGACCACATTTTTCCCCCTCTTAATTTACTGCTAGACATATTTTTTTGGATCACAGCTCCATTCAGAGAAATGGTGAGATGTATTCCACACATAAAATCATACATAAGTAAAAGAAAGCATAAAACAGAAGTTACTTTTCTTTTTCTTGCTTCCTCCTAATAGAACAAAAATAAAATGGCACATGACTAATAAGATACCATGATAATAATAATGGACAGCTGATACAACTGTCAAAGTATTTCTCTTCTCAAACCCTTCCCCTAGAACTCAAATGTTTGTACTATACTTGACAAAATATTTGCGTAAATATCTTTGGGATGACACAAACAAAAACAAAACATCTACAAGAGACTACACAATAAGCTGTACTGTATATAATGTACTGAATACTGGGCTAAATACAGGTAGCCCTTGACTTACAACCAGGAGTAGGTTCTACTTACCTTTACTACAGGTTCGCAACAGGAGCGCACTTCTGCGCATACGCAGATCACCAAATGTGATATCAGGGCAGGTGGGCGGAGGCTCCCGTTGTTTTTACTACTGGTTCTCAAGAACCGGACAGAACCAGGAGCAACCCACCACTGCTTACGACCACAATTGACCCTAAAATTTCTGTTACTGAGACAGTAGTTAAGTGAATTTTGCCCCATTTTACAACCTATCTTGCCACAGTTATTAAGTGAATCACTACAATTGTTAAGTTAGTAACATGGTTGTTAAGTGACTCTGGCTTCCCCATTGACTTTGCTTGTCAGAAGATTGCAAAGGGGGATCACTACAATGATCACAGGGACACTGCAACCATCATAAATGTGAACCAATTGCCAGGCATTCAAATTTTGATCACATGATCATGGGGCTGCGGCAATGTTCATAAGTGTGAAAAACAGTCATAAGTCACTTTTTTTCAGTGCTGTTGTAAATTTGAATGGTCACTAAATGAATGGTTGTAAGTCAAGAACTACTTGTGCACAAAAATAATCTCTTAAAATATTTTCCCCCATCTTTAGTAAATGTTCAACCAAGATATACAAATTAATATTTCATTGGGGATCTTTTTTCCAGTTTTCCATTCTAGTCTATAGTGATTTCCAAGTAATGACTTGTCCATGCTAACTAATATGAATCTTGCGTAAGTTTTTTGATATCAATTAAAGTCAGCCAAATGCTGCCACCTGCTGTGGTTATATCTAGAAATTACACTATTCCTAATTAATAATTTGTGCTAGTTACGTAATAGACAACCGTATAAAAAGGATTAATATAGGAAGCAGTTGTCATTAAAATCTGACTAAAAGTAGAATTTAAAATTAAAATTTTAGAAAAGTAGCTTTAAGCTGTAATGTTCCATATAACTCAAATAAGCAAAATCAATCATAATTAATTTAAGAAACTCAATGAGATTTGTTTTTTTAAAGAGCTTTTGCATTTTAATACAGTGAAGGTATTGAATACATGTGTGAATGTTCATTTTTGGTAATTAGAATAAAGACTCAAAAGAATTCTTGGAGATGGACTAACATTCAGCCTATTTCAATATTTGATCTTGTTTAAATTTGGAGTTGATATTCCACTTTTGCAAGGAAAGATGTGAAGGAAGACCTTGTAGGGTTTTTGGCATGTTTTCATGTCAAAACATCTGTGAATTTTTATCCTCCAACTTTTTAGTATTTATATTTTTCTCCTGCTGTTGAATTTGAGGTATTCCAATGCCTCTACTCATTCATAAAAAGGATACTTGATTGGCGTAGGAAATGGATTCCAAATCTGTTAATTTCTTCTCTTGGATCTTTGGACAACATTGCAGAGCACCATAAACTTATTCATAAAATGCTGCCATTCCATAGCTGATTATTATTTAGCGCATGTTGAGAACATAACAAAGAGAACTAAACATATACACATAATCCACATAATTATATGTAAAACATCTACATGGGTACAGCTAGCTAGAGTTGGTTTAAATGTCAAGGTTCCAATTGATGAACCCAACCAAACTAGCAAGTCGAGACAATCAGATCTCATTAAGCATACCTTTATTTAGTATATCATTTTGGCATGCATGAAGCAAAACCAACTCTAGCTAGCTCCCGTGGTTTTCACCTAATTAAAGAATGAATTCTTTCTTCCCCTCCTTTGTCCAGGTCACATTATCCAATTAGGTGTTCTGGTGTCTCTGTGGCAACTCCTTCAATTCCTGGCCAAACATCTGTTGAGATGACCTTGTTTCCCATGGGATGATTACTTGTTGCCACCTTTCCCTCCGCACATAATCTGTGGCAAGCTGAGAAACAAAAAGATGGCTGCAACAGTATAAGTACATTTCGAAGTTGACAGTGGCCTCGTAACAGGATGTCCAATTCAGCTTATTCAGATTGCCTCCAGTGTTACTTCATACAGATCTTCTAAGGCAGCAGTCCCCAACCTTTATGTCTTGGCAGCTTGCTGGAAGGGAGAGGGGAATTAGCCTGCACAGCGGCGGGCCCTCATGTGAGCACATGCATAAGCGCCAGCCTACTGCTCACACTAGTTGAGCTGTGTGCATTAGGGGTGGGTTCTACTTACCTCCGCTACTGGTTCGCAATGGAAGCACGTATACATGCTTCTGCACATGCACAGATTGTCCATGATGATATCTGGGTGGGTGGGCGGAGCCTCCCAATTCTGTTACTACCGGTTCACAAGAACCAGACCGAACCGGGAGCAACCCACCACTGGTGCGCATGTGTGCTGCCTTGCCACTTATGCAAGTTGAGCTATACATGTGTACATGTGTGTGTTGGCCCACTGCTCACGTAAGTCAAGCTCCATGTGCGCATACATGTGCGAACTAGCCACTTGTGCAGCCTGGCTCCAAACAGGCCACAGCCCATTAGTGGGATGTGGCTCAGGGGTTGGAGACATCTGTTCTAAGGAACCAAAGAATGCATGTCATGGGCAGTCATGTACAATATGTTTAATAGTTGGCATATTAGCATTTTAGTCACAACAATGGGAATCTTTGCAGCCCCTCTGATAGAGGGCAGAGGCACTTCTTCCAGCATCACATCTAATTCAGTTTCGTCTGGATAGAGTGAAGCAGATTAAAACCAGATGGTTTGGCAGAGGGATCACTAATGGTGATCATAGCTGGTGAAGCCCTCCTATAGACAATCCTATAGCTGTAAAGACCAGCTAATACAGGATGCAGGGGAAGGAATAAGGACAGAAGCAGGAAGCATGCAAAGAGCTGACAAATACATGACTCATATGCTACTCAGAAGCCGCTGGGGCCTGGTACCCTGGTTCCTGATGGTACTAGCATATTTGTCAGGTCCCACCTGGGTCATCAAACACTGAGAAACTAATTTGGAAGGCAGGATTTCATTGGAAGCATATCTCTTTTGATGCCAGACTGTTTCTGGCTGTTCCCCAAGGCAAACAATACTGCCTCGGTTCATTGAAGGTGAGGGAGATATTTTGCAAAATATATTTCTGGTTTTTATGTATGGCTAATAAATAGAATAAAAAAGGTCCTGCAGCAAAGGATTATGCAGAACACTAAAAAGTAGTGAAGAGCAAATTATCCTGACATCTCATACTTTACAGAGTAAATTAAACTCTTATTTCAGAACTGCTTTCTTACTTCAGAATTATGTCTACATCTGAGCAGAGTAAAAGAAGACAAAGGTCACAGACTTCCCCAAATAATTAGATGTACGGCATTTCTGTCTGGTTTATGGTTATTATTTTCAAGTTTGCATTTGTGCATATAAATTGGCATGTCGAACTTTATACAGATGTATCTTTTCTGGTGATGTGCTTCCTTTTTTGGCAATGCATGCAAGATTACCCTATTTAAAATATTGCTTGAAATGGTTTGTTTTTATTTGTTATTCAAATCTGCAGTATACCTTTCCACCCACAATGCACCAGGATGGCTAATAATTGAAAACAAAAAGTGAAAGAATTAAAATTAATATTTATTCAGCTCAAAGGACCTGGATAAAGACTGAAAGATTAGTGACAAAACACAGTTATTATGGAACTAAATCCCATTATTTGTTAACTATTTATAGACTAGCTTCTCTCATGGGCTCAACAAACAGGTGTTTGGAAGTTTAAGTGGGATTCTACTGCCAACCTTGAAGCTCAGATAGGTTTATACAGAGAGAGGCTCTGAGAAAATCCAGACTGAAGCTTAAAATTAACAGTCTGTTATATTCAGAAAGCAAAAGGCACCAGTGTAGTACTTTTAACATTACATAAAATGATCCCAATATAGTACACTGGCTAACTACATTCTTAATGTATTTCATACTGATTGAGATGTCTTCTAGTAGTCCAGAACTATACCATAGACAATTGTATTGAAAGACATTATAAAATCTAAATAAACTAGTGCACCTCCAATCTAGTTCTTAAAATGGGTTATCCATCCCAGCTGAAAATATAACTGAAATGGTTTTCAAATTTGCACCATTTTTACCCCCCTTATCAAAAAGTTATTTGTAGGCAGGGATTTCCTTATCCTACAAAAAGATCAGGAAGCATAAGATGCAGCCAGCCAGCAAGATGGCTAATGACTCTTTTTTCCATTTGTAGGAGATCTCCTTCACTTGCCAGTTACCTGAATCCATAGCTAAAAGCTTGGAAAGGTCTTCTCTACTACAACTGGATACCATGTGCCTGGCTTTTGTAAGGTTTCTGGCATTTCACACACTGGTTCTGAGCTCAGCAAGTCCTCATCAGTTTGGTATTTTGGCAGGTCAGAGTAGAGAATATATATAGGTCTTAGTTCAACTCATTTTCTTTTAGCATTATATTTTTCACAAGGGGACATATGTTAGATCTGAAATATATATATTGTTCTGTTCTAATCTGGAATATACCATCAAAATCAGTGATAGCAATACTATTATGAATATGCTTGGTTCACCAGAATGATTCACTCCAAATAACACATTCCTTTGAAATGACTCTGTTCTTAAAAAAATAATTAGGACTGATGCATTTCTTTCTTTGACTCCCTTTCAGCTTTTCTTCATTCCCTACATGGAATCACTTGTGTTTGAATAGTCTTTGATAGCCTTCCTTCCCTGCCTATCTCCCACTTCAATGACTGAATCTATTTTGAATGGTAAAAAATAGTTTCTCCTTATGTAGTATGCAATTACATAAATTGGCTTTACAAGAGATGGGCTTGTTCAAGCCAATTTTTTTATGATAAAAATCAGAATCCTTTGTCCAAATAAGTTTTCTAGTATTGTTAAAGGAAGAGATACATGAAAAATAGTAATAGGTGATAAAGGCTCAAAAATAAACAATAAATAAATGCAATTGCATAACTGAACTGACGAGTTTGGTGTAGAGATTAAGGCACCAGGCTAGAAACTTGGAGACCATGAATTTTAGTCCAGCCTTAAGCACAAAACTAGTTCGGTGACTTTGGGCCAATCACTCTTTCTCAGCTCTAGGAAGAAGGCAATACCAAACCGCTTCTGACAACTTGCCAAGAAAATCACAGGGAGTCCAGGCAGTCACCAGGAATCAAAGCTGATTTGAAGTACTTCCCCACTTCAAAAAAAAAGTTAGAGTAACAAAAAAGCAACTTTCCAGTCAAAGGAATTCACAGGTATGTTATGAATCTATGTGAACAACTACACACACACACACACACACACACACACTCATAGACACACTCATAGACAATAATAGACATTTCTAAACAATGATGAGAGCATAAGAGTATGTGATTCTGAACACAAACATAAGTGCATTGGACATTTTTAGAAATCTTGACAAATGGCAAAATGGGGTCATTCTTTTATACCAGGGGTGTCAAACTCAAGGCCCAGATCTGGCCATGAGGTTCTTAGATCTGGCCTATGATGCTGCCCAGCAAAGGACTGGCCCACAGTCCCCCTGTCGCAAAAATAGGCCGCAGCCAGCCCTCCCAAGCTCTGTTTTCGCTAGCAGAGGGTTGCAGGAGGCCGTTGCAGCTGAAAATGGGGCTCAGGAGCCCGTTTTTGCTGGCAAAGCACTTGGGCCACCACAGGCGCCCCCGACATGAGTGACATCAAGCTGGTCATGCCCACCCCAGCCCCCTCCGGTCAAACACAACGCTGATGTAGCCCTCAATGAAATTGAGTTTGACACCCCTGCTGTATACCAACTTTAAAAAATGGACAGGGAAGGCCCCCCTGCGGCAGTTGCTTTTTGCATTAAAGAAGATATAAAATATACCATACTAGAAAACATTGGAAAATTGTATTTGTCTTCCTTTGGGACAATAGCTAACTAGAAATGTATATAACATTTAGGAATATCCTATTACCAGTGGTGGGTTTCAAAAATTTTTACTACATGTTCTGTGGGTGTGGCTTGGTAGGTGTGGCATGGCTTAGTAGGTGTGGCTTGTGGACATGGCATGGGAAGGATACTGTAAAATCTCCATTCCCTCCCCACTCCAGGGGAAGGTTACTGCAAAATCTCCATTTCCTCCCAATCAGCTGGGACACGGGAGGGAGAGAATCAGTGGTGGGTTGCTCCCGGTTTGGGCCGGCTCGTGCAAATAGGTAGCAGTGACACTGTGATGTCACCGAACCGGTTCTACGCAACCGGGAGCTGGCCCCACCCGTGTGCCTGTACCTACCGTTCTGTGCACGGAGCACGCAGAGCGCGCTCGCGCGCATGTGCAGAATGCTTTTTTGAGGTTTTTCATCAAAAAAGCTTCTGTGCATGCCTAGTAGCACCCGTTCGGCACACGCATGCGCAAAGCACACGCATACACCGAACATGCGCTACGCGCGCTCTGATCATGCACAAAGCGCATGCACCCTTAGAAACGGTAGTAAAGTAAGTAGAACCCACCCCTGGAGATAATAGATGGGGGCGAGGCCAGTCAGAGGTGGTATTTACCAGTTCTCTGAACTACTCAAAGTTTCCGCTGAACCTGCTGAAACCCACCTCTGCCTATTACCCACCTGAGCAAAACATGGGGATAATCTTAAGAAGGTGAACGAAATCAGAGAGAAGGAGGAAACAAATTGTATTAAAAGGGCCTTTAGTTAACCTCACATAAACTGGTACATTCACAGTGAAGGTAATTTACTAATTTGCTAAATATTCTAAATTATGTTGCAGTTAGTCTCAGAATTAACCAGAAGAGAGACAACTGGATGAAGCCTAAAGGGTATCAAACCATGCAAGATTGTCAAACTCAGAAAGAAAGTGCCTCTTGGGTTTCGGGAAGAATCTTTCTTGCTAGGAAGGTAATATAATAGAATTTTGAAAGTCCATGAATCCAGATCAATTTATACCTGTACTTATAATTCCTGAAGGTTCAAAAGAATGCAACCAAAATGATCAGAAGATTAAAACATCTTTCTTATGAAAAAAAAAAGTCTAGAGTTTGGGGGACTCTTTAATTTGGGGGGGGAAGGACCAAGGAGGATAATGAATAGCAAGGAAAAAGTGGACAATGTAATTCACCAATGGAAAATATGCCCCCTCTCAAAATAATAGGACCAGGAATCATCCAAATGAAGCTGATGTGAAGAGGGTAAATGGCCAAAAGGAAACAATATTTACACTATTTCAGAATGTTATTCAGCTATTAAAACCATTAGCACAAGACTTGGAGGTGGCTGCTAATACACACTTTAAAAGGGGAATGGATCCATCCATTGAAAATAACAATAGCATTGTTATTTTATATAGTATGTAAACTTTTTGTAGTATATGAAAAAATTAGTTGAGGGTTCTTCTCAAGTCCTGGCTCTCTGAAAACATTATTTGTGTGAAACAATATAGAAGTGGCCTTCTCTGCAACAAGCATAAGTGAAATGTTCATTTATTGCTCAATAGATTGATGGTGTAGAAAGTTCTTCAGTCTTAGTCAAGTCTGATTATTGTTCTTCTACCTCACATTGCTTCTCATCAGTCATAATTAATCTCTCTCTTGTTTGCAGAGATGACTTCCCTCTCTCCCTTTTAGAAATGGAACATATATCTATTATATTCCATCACAGCAGCTGTGGTAAATCCTCTGGGATGAACCTGGGTGTAGGTAGCCCCCATGTTAGAGATCCACCAACACCTCTGAGATGAAATATATTATTAATGTCATCTTTGCATGATTCTCTATGGAGATCATGCTGCATATTTTTATGCAATGTCTTTAGCTATTAGCAGTATTTACAGAAGAACTCCAGAGAGGAAAAGGCTGATGAGAGATGATGTAGCTTACAGCACAATTCAGTGTTCAAAGAAAACCTGTAGGTGGATGTGGGAAGGGGAGGTCTTATTGACTAAAAATGACTTTCTTAGTCTTTCTAGGATAGATTTCCTCCCCCACCTCCCCTGATCATTTAATCTGAAAACACATATAGAAGTTGGAATTCTATAGGGAATCTGCCCACACTCCGGGGCAATACTGTACTTTAGCAAAGTTCAGCTCAGGAAAAATTCTTAAATGAACTCTATTTCAGGTTTTAGTCCTTAAATAGATGGTCAGGATCTCATTAAAATGAATTAATATTAATTAAGGAAATAGTTTCCAAACGTCTTTGGATACTAACTTTGTCCCAAATTTCTTTGATGAATATCACAAAGAATGCTGTTTAACGAACTGAACTTTAGCTATTTGGAAATATTGAAAAAAAAGGGTTCTTTAGCCCATAAAGTCTCCAGGAGAAATCAATCAGTCAAACCCAATCTTTCATCCTAAAAAATTTTTTTTGTCTTGCTTGTATTATATATTTACCATAAAAACGTAAGAGCATTAAAAGCTGTTGTATTAGTCCAGAGACCCTATTTTCCTAATGGTCAACCAGAGACTTTGAAAAGCCTTGAATAAAACAAGAGCATCACAGCATTCTATTACCTTGAAATTCATTGCTCTTTTCTCCATTTTATTGTTCTTTCTCCACTGTATTGTTGTAAAATTCTTTCATTTTATTGTTGTAAAGTCCTCTTTCTTTGATTGTAAATCACTGTAGTATAATTTATTGTTCAGCAGAAAAGAGCTAAAAGAGCTCCCATCATTGTTCTAGCTAAAAGAGAGGGGATTAATTATTTGATATTTAACTATTTGTTGTAAAGTCTTAACATGTTTTCTTTGGAGAAAAAGCTTGCAACTCATTAGGGTACTTGCTTTATGCTCCCCAAACTTTAAGAGGGTATAATGACTAATCCTGGACAAGTGGGAAGGGGTAAGGCAGTTGTTCTTTGATATTTTTTATGGGTGTTTGGACAGAAGGAAACTTCTTGTTCCAGGCAAAAGTCTAATGGCAACATTAGGTCTCCAGGATTGAGTCATTCTGTTAACCATCAGTTTGGGGAAATGCTGGAGGAACTTCTGTACACAGCTACTCAGTGTGTCCTGTATTAGAGCTGATAGGCAAATGGGACAAACTCACTGCCACATTTATAAGAAAATATCAGATCCTTTAGGTTAACGGCAAAATTATTCTCAGGAGCAAGTCAACAGGTCCTCTAGCCAGAACCAATATGGAAGAACAGAATTAAGTCAGCATCTGAAAGCAAGTCCAAGATCAGTCTGGGAATCAAGCCAGAATGCCAGGCAGGAATCAAGATGCATGGTGAGAAAAGAGCTGGTGGCAGATGCTGTTTCCAGCGTGGGTAGATTGGAACTGAAACCCATATTACATGGAGGTGGTGGAATTTCACCACAGCTTCAACTCTTGGCACTGAAGCCCTTCCCAAGGAATCCTATATTCTTAAATATACGTTTTGCTTTTGATCTTGTACTTTCAGAAGTGCACTTTCTTCTCTATGGGCCCTTAAGCCTCAGCATCATAATCTGGCTCAATTGCTTAGAGATGCCCAAGTTTGATTTAATTTCCATACTATGAAATATGGTAATTTTAATAAAGGACTATCAGATTTTAACAGTGGTGGGATTCAAATTTTTTAACAACCAGTTCTGTGGGCGTGGCTTATTTGGAGGCATGGCTTGGTGGTCATGTGACTGGGTGGCCATGGCTATGTACATAGGGACTACTCAGAGTGCTGAAAAAAGTGATTTTTGAGCAGTCCTTGCACTTTTGACTGGTCATCATTTATGCCCGTTGCAGCATTCTTAACAACCATGTCATTCATTTCACAACTGCGGTGCTTCATGTCACCAGGTGGACATGGCCAGGTGGGCATGTGACCAGGTGAGAATGGCCAACTCGACATCACTTCTTTGCACTAATGATAGTTTGCTGCAACAGTCGTAAGTGTGAAAAACGGTCATAAGTCATTTTTTTCAGTGCCATTGTAACTGCTGTAAATCAAGGATTACCTGTACAAAAATACAAAAAGCTTCTTTGCTTGCAAAAATCTGCCCTAAATACCAATCATTAGATTAGAAATACCTGCAAGCTGGAGTTACAAATCAGGCAGGATGCCAGACCACCTTGAAGAATTTAAATAGTTAAAATGCAATGATAACTATCAGCAGCCAACTCTTGCTCCTAAAGTGAAACCCTTTAGCAGAGAGGTCATTTAAGCTCTCCAGAAAGAGCATACCCAGGAGAAGCAATCCTTAGATCCATTTGCACCACTTAAAGATACCAGCTCATCTCACTCACCTTATAAGATATCCCAAGGAAATCATTCAGATTTAAGAAAAGATTGTGTGCCCCCCAGAAAGGCAGTAAAAAAAATCAGTGCCAAGCTTGCATCCTGCCTCTTGGAAGTACACCCCAAAAGAACAGTGCCAAGAAGCACTAAAGCAGTGAAGCAAGACCCTCTCCCCAGATAGAAAAAGCACTTGAGATAAGCCTAACTACAAAGAAAGCAATTACACTAGAATGAAGCAAAGGAGCAAACACAGTAGCTGTTGCTTGTTAAACCAATTACCAAAACAAATAGACACAGGAACTAGCCAGATTTCTGAAGCTGCTTCTTTCTTTTCAGGAACGAACACGGGAAGCTAGATTTACTTACTTTGTTACTAATTTAATCAACTGCAGTGATTCACTTTAAAAGTGTTGCAAGAAAAGTTGTAAAATAGTATAAAACTCACTGAACAAATGTCTCACTTAGCAACATATGTTCTGGGTTCAAGTGGGGTCGTAAGTGTTGTAACCTAGGCTTCCTGAATCATTAAAACACAATAAAACACAAAAACCTCTTACTGTAACAGCTGAGAATTATGTTCATTCCCAGCTGAGTCCCAATTAGTTTCAAGAAAAGTCCTTCGGGAGAAATCCTTCGAGATAATCACCAATCTCCTGACATGCTGCCAAAGACCTTACTTGGCAAAGCCCCACAGAGTTCAGAATCAAACAAGAAACAGAGTTAACAACATTGCTTTCCTGAAAAACCCAAGTGCCTTTGCTTCCTTTTTAAGCCTTTTGGGAGGGGTCAATCATATCCTGGCCTTACTCCTCCCCAGCCTCCTCACTGTCCAACTCTGCTGCCAGCTTTGCAGGCTGCTGGTGAACCACAATAGTAAGTAGAGGACTACCTGTGTTTACTGGGGGTATTGCAACTGTGTAGTTTGGGAAATATAATATACAGCGTGCGTGATTTATTAGATGTAACTAGTATTGTGTGAACTTTCCTGCTGAAAATCAAAATTAAACCCGTAGGAGACGTATGTTGATATGCTCTGCTACAGTATTGCATAAGGCCAGCTTTCTATATCTTCTGTAAAGTTAGAGTCTGAATCTCAACTACATACATGGAGCAAACATGGATTACAAGGTCCATTCAGAACATAGATCCCCGTTTCTCAAATTTGGCAGCCTAAAGATGTGTGGACTTCATCTCCTAGCATTCTCCAAACAGCACCTTAAAACTTATATATACCCAGATTTAATAACCAAAAAACAACACTGTTTAATATTGCAGTTAAACAGGTTTAAACTGAACAGTCCTGATCACAGTCTGCCCTCTAGTGACATATTTCTGTGGCAATTTAACTGCAGTTTTGGGTGTGTCCACACACTACATTGTTTTAATTCTGTTTTGTTGAATCAGATACAGTTCTTGGCGTTCACCCATCATATTAAGGCATCAACTGTGATATACTATCCACAGCTATGAAGTTTGCATAGCAGAGGCAACAATCAAAAGATTGGTCAAATACAGGACAACTTTGTTTTTGTTTAAAATAAAGTCAGAAAGAGGCCAGAACAAGTTATTCTTGTTTGTGTGTACTGTTAACATAAGGGAAACATAGGAAAAACATGCACAATATCACTTCTGGCATTGTTTCCAACTTTTAACTAGCAAAGACCGAAAGTATTGCTCAATTAGTTGGCATCAACCTAGTTTTGGTGCCTCCAACCTAGGCAGGTCTCCCTGGGAGAAAGGGGCTGGGGGTATCACAGGATCTGGAATACAGATATTCCTCAACTTACAACAGTTCATTTAGTGACCATTCAAAGTTACAATGACACAAAAACAAGTATGGTGGATAGGAATTGATGCTTTTTTTAAAAAAAATTGATTTTTAAAATTTAAATTGGGTTTTTTTTAATTTAAATCGGATTTTTTAAATCAAATTTATTTTAATAAAATGCTTTTGGAGTAAAAATCTATGTAAAGATAGTTTTCTATTTAAGATACATTAATAATTTAGTTTATTCAGCATGAAATGGAGCTTAGTTATGTAGCATGAGGCGGTATATTCTGTAACATTGGGACTGTTGGTGAGTCAACAGTGGGTCAGAGGAGGAGCCTCTGCGGGACAGAGATGACAGTTGTTCTTTAAAAATTATGATTTAAATTGGGTTGATTTAAATCAAGCCTTTTTACTAGTGATTTTAAATCATGATTTAAATTGTGATTTAAATTGACTTGATTTGAATCCAACCCACCCTGCCCAGAAGTATATTAGAAGATGCTACAGCTCACAGAGCAGTGGTATAACACGAGTACATTGAGATGTGTTGCCCATAACTTCCTGCATGCAAATGTTGAAGCTTCCAGATGTTCTTCAAGAGCACCTCCATATAGAGCCCATTGCAATAATCCATTCAGAAGATGAACAAGGCATGCATGATCATGAGCCTTAGATGCACCTAAGTACATCTTTAGTCTTTCACAATTTCAGAATACAGAATTAAATTTAGACGGGCAAACTAGTGAGGTGACTCCATTATTATTGATGTCCTTTCATCTATTATTCTTTGTTTTAACTCTGTTTTTATAGTTTTCACATTTTTAAAAATATTTATTTACGATAATGGTTTTAGATGGTTATTGTTTCAGTTTTGTTGTATACTGCCCAGAGACGCTTGCTTGTTTGTTTGTGACATGGGTAGGGTACATAAATTAGATATATAAATACATTTTAAAGAATAAAATACATTTCATTCCAGTACTTTTGGTAGGTGGTAAATCTAGAGATTGTTGAAAGAGATTGTCGCAACAGAGCATGTTGGCATAAATGAAGCAGCCTTCTCAACTTGGAAAGCAGCCATTGACTAAAAAGTCTTACAGGTTGTCCCAGCTTGGCTGTTCAAAGCAGCTGCTTTGGTTCATCTTTGTTGTGGAAATTTCAAGAATCCTCTCTCTGTTCCTTTGAAATTGTTGACATTTTATTTTGTTTTGTTCAATGAATGTATTCTAATTGCACTTGTTTTCTTAATTTGTTTTAGAGCAGACGAATCGCCTCCATCCACTCAGCAGCCCCCCAAAGCACAGAATGGAACAGGTATATCTTGCCCCTTACCAAAACTGTCAATCATTACAGATGGGTTTTACTTTAATTGTAGGTGTATGGAAGAGCAACAAGATCAAGAATGCCCCTGCTTACAGTAGTAGTAGAGTTTTATAAATGGAATATCTAGCAGAATGTGCATCTCTCTGCCTTAACACATTTTCTTATGTCGAAATTGCAGTCCCTTTCTACACTGAAAGTGAATAAAAACAAAAGCTGGCTTTTAGAAAAATCTAAATTTGATTAGTTAAATTGAAATTTGATTATTTTTTTTTATTTTTTTGAAAAGGATAAAGAGGAAGTCAGCCAATCCATATCCTCAGCTCAGCATAGAAAAAAAAAGAGGTTGAGAGCTAGTTAAATCAGCCATTATGTTCTCTGTCCTGTGGACAACTGAATAATTGTCCCTCCATCATGAGCATTTGGGGCTGGCTGAAAGGATACTCTTTGTTGGAGTAAGAAATAATTATTCCAAGCAGAAAGAGAAAAACATTTTTTTTCTAGTGTAAAAGTATATGCATTCCCAGGTATAACATATTCTCCTTGGCAATATTAATTAAAAATATATTACAGAAAATTACGGACTCACAACTATCAATAGATCCTGATCAAATGTTTGAGGATGATGGAATATGAGTTCTGTCACATCTGGAAATTATCAGATTGGCAATTGTAAAGGCCTTCCCTCTGCAAAAGAAAAGCAGAGAAAATGAGTACACTGATTAATCTCAATCTACCTTGCAGATTAGGCCTGTTCTCCAAGAATCCTACAAATAAGGCAGAACTTTCTTTGCTGAAATTTATCAAGGGTTGTTACCTTACCTGAAGATAGGAATTACATCATGGAGGAGATGGCGTCCTTTATTGCCGCAAAGGAAATAAATATTACAAGAATGAAACCAAAATAAATAGTTTACAGTGGTTTTAACCTAACAAGTTCTCTTTGTAAAATTCATGAATAAATAGAAGCAATTTCAGAAGCAATTAAATTCATAATTGGTTGCTTTGCGAATGAATGAATGCATCAGAATGAATGGTTTCAGAAATGCTTACCACTGGTTTCCCATCCCCACGCGCATGCTCACTTTGCCCGCGTGTGCACCTTCCGCGCATGCACCTGGCCTCGAAAACGAGGCTAAATAGGATGACATTACATCCGGGCGGGTAGACGGGCCCACCCACAGTTGCCGCTACCAGTTTATCTGAACCGGTACGAACCGGAAGAATACAACCTCTGGAATGCATGCAGTATTTCTTGAAACAGAGGACTTGAACTAATAATATTTATGGGAGTTCTCATTCATGCATATGAGCTCTTCTGCAAAGCTGTTTTATTTATTATTTTATTAAATTCTCACTTGTAACGCCTGGTTACTTATATAAGGCACAACTGAAACCCTTATTTCTGTCTTATGTAAACTTCTCTCTCTTTAGAGCAGAGATCTTCAAACTTGGCAGCTTTAAGACTTGTGGACTTTAACTCCCAGAATTCTCATAGCCAGCTATACTAGGAGTTCTGGGAGTTGAAGTCCACAAGTCTTAAAGCTGCCAAGTTTG
>JANHFM010005279.1:0-16471 GCA_032468115.1 Grayia smithii | reverse complement strand
AGCTAAAAAGATGGGGGGGGGGGATAAGATGAGAGGGGGAGAGGGAAGAATCTGTTCTTACTCAATCAACCACCCGAAACATGAAGCCCATCCATTTGTGCTCCAAGCCAACTGGCTAAGCCAGATCTTGAAGCTCTTATAGGTCAGGAGGGCTGGAGCTGACCTCACTTCATTTGACCATACCCAAACAAATAAAACATCTGCAAAACTGGAAAAATGTATGAAATAGGGAGGTGAACTATACAAGGTGTATGAAACTGTGACTCTTAATAATAAATACATTTTTGTCTGGATTCTAATTGTACTTTATTGGCATTATTTCTTACCTCAATTCAGTTGTATCAATTTTCATGCCTGAGTTTTTCTCCCCTCCACTCCCCATTCTTTCTTTTCAGTCCCCTATGTTTGATGGCAAAGTCCCTCATTGGCACCACTATTCTTGCTTCTGGAAACGAGCTCAGCTGCTATCCCATGCTGATCTGGATGGCTTCTCAGAACTGCGTTGGGAAGATCAGGAAAAAATTAAAAAAAACATAGAAAGTGGAGGAGCTGCAGCAGGTAAGCTACTCGCTGATGATAAAAAGAGAAAAGGCTGTTAAGTGAACCATTGACTTGAGCAGGTTTAGGAGCCTGTCATTTTTATGTTGAGAGCAGATTTCATCAATGGAGAAAGAAGATCTCCAAAATATAATTGCTTAAGAAATTCTTTGGAAGTAAGTTTTAGTGAATTACTATTGCTGTTGTCCTCTGGGGTCATTCTTGCATGTTCTAGAAAACATTAACTGCAACCAAGAATTTCCCTTTCTTAGACTGGTCTCAGAAAGTCTGTATATATTCCTGAGCAAATCTAACTGATTTATATATCTTATTTCTGTTGTCCCAGGGGATTCATTAAATCAGAACCTAAAAATTATTCATTTCCTCTTTTTTTTCAGGCAAAGGTGGTGGCCAAGAAGAAGGTGGCAAATGTGAAAAAAGTTTAAATGATTTTGCAGCAGAATATGCAAAGTCCAATAGAAGTACTTGCAAAGGTTGTGAACAAAAGATAGAAAAGGTAAATAGCTCTCTGTATGTAAAGATGCAAACATTCATCGAAAGATACACAAACACTGTTTTTAATGGCAGAAATGTTTTCTAAAGCAATGGTCCCCAGGCCACAGCTCACTATCTGGCCATGAGCTGTTTAAAATCAGGGCACCTGAAGCGGTAAGCGAGTGCATGCGCACATATCCCTCCTTACGTGACGAGCGGGAGAGCGCATGCATATGTGTTCCGCTGCCGCTTGCACAAATGGAGCTACATGCACGCTTGGCCCCCACTAGTGCTGAGCCATTCCCCCCTCTGTGCATCAGTCTGCAAAGCTGGAAAGCATCCCTCAAAATCAGAGGATTTCTGATTATTTTTAAGACTTCTCAACGTTAATTTTTGTCTTTAAATCTCAAAGAATATAGTCTAAATATGGTCCCTTGAATAAGACATTAATTGAATTCATTTATAATTACATAATAATTGAAGAGGCAAGATCAAAAATTGAAATTTCACGTGGTCTAGATTTAATTTGTTTACAAATTAAATGTAATGGCTTGAATAGTCATAAAATAAAAGCTTTGACATTGAAGAAATATGACCTGACATCCTGAAATTTTAATAGTTCTGTATTATTCCTGAAATGGAGGCAGAGGGGTAATTTCGTCCTTCTAATTTTTGATCTTTATAGTAACACATAGTATCTATCCATCTGTCTATTGGCAATCTATTCAGTTTAAAGAAATAAAGAATAGAGAGATTTTAGTTTGTGTGTGAAAGAGAAAAATTGAAAACATTAATTTGGGACTGAAAGAATCTGTTTATGTTCAAGAATAGGAACTCATTCCATTTTTATTTCAGAAACAAAGTTCCTATTAATGTGGTTTTTTGGGAAACATTGACTTTAACTTTCAGAAATAGTAAAGAAAACCCAAATGCATTATTCTGAATTATTGTTAATAAAATAAAATAAATAAAAATATTAAACTTCTGGTTTGAAACCTTAGTAGGCAATTGGCTAGTTTTGTTTGTGAGTTTGTTTCTAATTTCTCTTCCTGTCTACCCAGGGTCAGATTAGAATCTCAAAGAAAATGGTGCTTGCTGAAAAGCCACAGCTGGGGATGATAGACAATTGGTACCATCTTGCCTGTTTCAGTAGCCGCAGAACAGATCTGGGTTTTCTTCCTACCTTTAATGCCTCTCAGATCCAGGGCTTTGAGCACCTGAAGGCAGAAGACAAAGAAACCGTAAAGAAGCAGCTACCCTCTGTCAAGAATGAAGGGTATGTAGAAGATGCCAAAAAAGGTGCATATCATGCTATTTGATTTTGATCATTGTATGACAGATACGTCTAAAACATCAGTGTGGCTGGTGTTTTCTTATGTTGGCTATGGACGATCTCCAATTGTGACTATTGTGGAGAGGTAGCTGCAGATTAGCTAGTAAATGCACTAAGCCTTTAAAGATGTTAAGCTTTCAATGATCAGAATGATAATGCAACATGGCAGATGGAGATTTACTAATTTTTAGAGTTTTCTATTGTTTTTGCAAGAGGAATTTTTAAAATAACCCTCAACAAGCTTACTTTAAGACATACACTATTTATATATATTCCTTTCTACAAGATGGTGGGAAATAACAACTTTGATTCCTCAGTTACTATTCCACCGAGAATTGGTGGCACATTACAGTGGCTTTTGAAGCCATAGGTAAGGAGTCTGTGGGCCACAAGTTGCTTATTCCATCTTACTGCTTGAAACATGAGAATATTTGTTTATCTATTAAATTTATATGCTGCCCATCTCACTATCCAAAGCGACTCTAAATGCAGAAGGAAGCACATTTTCTTTGGTGTAGATAAGCTATACCTTTTTGCCTAGATAGCTGATGTAAATTATTGTTTTCTGTTTTGCTTAAGATCTTCTGGGGGTTTTTTTCTTTCTCATTTTTTACTATTCACACAACTGGGTCATTGCATTATATTTTACCTGGATCTGGAGATTTGTCTAGAATCAGCAGGGAGTGCAAAACACCACCACTGTATAGTTTTGATCAGGATGGGAAGTTTGCTACTGTAATGGTTGAAACACTGGATGCCACTTTCTGGCATCCCTTTTATAAAAGAGATCTTTCCTAACAGAAGAAGAAAAAGAATGTGTAAAAGAAATCCCTTGTTAGAAATGAAAGGGGTGGTTTGTGGTTACATAATGGTTAGCTGAATTTCACAATTTTCTAAACCATAAGACATTGTTTTACAAACCACAATGTGGTGTAATTTGCTGAGGCTTCTTTGAAGGACAGTAATCTAATACCTGTTTTGGGGAGGTGGGCATCAAGTTATTCCTTCCTTTTACTGGCATCTAATTATTTGCATGAACCTGTTACCCAAGTACATCCAAAATATAAACTTTGACAAATGTCTTATTCAACAGAAACTAGTCTTGCTCATACCCCATAATGATGGTCTGATTGTAGGCTGCTGGACAGGAAGTGCTTTAATTTTTGTAGCGTTTTTATTGTGTCTTGAATGGTAGGTAAATATAATTTATCTCTACTGATGGCTGGTTTGTCTGAATGCAAAGCTTTCAGAAATTCCCTAGCATTTTTTGATTCATCTTGATTTATTAGCATATTCACAGTTTCCCAGTTAAACTATGAGTCTGCCCTATGTGTTATGAAATTAAGGAGCTTTCATTGTGTGCCCTGAATGTTAGTTAATGTTTAGGGATGTGCTGTGCTGCTCTTCTGCCTGTCTGTCCACATAGTGGCTGTTACAGTCCTTATATTGTACATTGCAAACCAGTCCTGGTTTTTCTTCTTGGGCTGTTAGATCTTTTGGGTTATTTAAGAAATTTTGGAGGGTTTTAGTGTGCTAAAGTGATGCTTTGTGACTGTAATAGTCTGTTGTTTCTGAGATGTTTTTGATGTACGGTAATGTTACCCTTTTCATAACTTGTGTTGATTGTGTTGTAGTTGGTTGAGTGGTCACACACTTTTCAATAAAAGTTGTATGGGTATCCATTTTGTTGGAAGATGTTATATAAGCAATCTGTTTCCTTTTTCTGGTGTTCAGGATTGCTGCAGTGCATTTGTACTAGTTAACCTTTCTATGTAATCTCTGTTCCTTAATAAAATGCTATGGATACTTGTATTGAACGTAAACTGACAGACAGTGTAGTGTAGGTTCTGGTTCAGGATTGAGAAAAGCAAGAAGAAAGGCAGAGTATACCATCCTAAACTTCTAAAAGAAAGGTTGGTATCTCTGTGTGTATGCATATTTGTGTGTGTATAGTATATTATACACTATATAAACTCACTGTATACAATCACTCAACTATACACCAAATTAATCTTATATATGTTAAAAGAAATCGGGGGAATAACTTTAAATAACTCTCCTTAGCAAATTATGTATTATTTCTTTTCAGAAAGAGAAAAGGAGATGAGGTGGATGCAAATGTAATCTCAAAAAAGAGACCCAAGAAAGAGAAAGAAAAATTATCAAAACAGGAAAAGCTGCTAAAGGTTTGTTTTGCTATGACTAATTAATTTCATTTAAAGCATCTTTTGATGATGAGATCAAATACTCTAAGAGCAATTTGACTTCTTGATGGAGACTGCTCTCTTCTGTATTGTCACTGTCCTGAATATGATTTGACCCTGAAGAATGCTTTTGAAGTAAGTGGAATGTGATAATACTGAAGGAGCTGACAGTGTTACCAACTTTCATTTAAAACCAGTCTCATATTTTGGTAGCTTGGCTTAACTGCAAGTCAAGTCTCAGTGAGAAGATGCTAGCCTGAAATAAACTTTTGGTTATTCTAAATATCTAGAAGCTGTCAGGCCTGAAAGCCATCTTTTGCATTAGGCCTTCAGACCTGCCACGTTTACTACTGTGAGAAACTGGGAGGGAGGATTGTATGGAGCATGGGTGATATATAGTCATAATAACATTCCTTTCTCAGAAAGTCAAGGACAACTTGCCCTGCACCTGGAAGGTTGGAACTGGGAGGCATCTCCAGCTGAGACGGTGCTTTGATTGGACCATGTGATAGACTTATGGGTGTTGGGCAGGGACTTGAACTTTTCTTTGGGTGGGGAAAACCTGGAAACTTTCAGATTCAGATTTTCCCAGATGTGCCAATATAACATCTCTAATAAAATGTAACTTTGAAGAAACTCAAGCCTCAGAGTTCTATTTTGTTGGGGGTGTTATTTGGAACCCTGACATTAACCTGAATCTCCTTTAAACAATTCACCAGCACGCCAGATACCGGGGTGCTGACCAGGGTCCTGAGCCCCGAACGCCAACCCAAAACCAGGTGGCGTGAAGACTTGGAAGATGGAGGAGGAAAAGAAAGCCACAGAGGGAACTACAGGAACTGGCTCAACAACTCCCATCAAGACCATCTACTACCCTTCCCAAGCTGTGTTGGAAGCAACAGAAGCTGCAGAAAGGGAGCGCCAGCTGGGCACCCTGCCCAAAAAGCTGGCGTCTGAGCGAACCACATAACTGGATCCAACCCTGTGGGAAGAAGCTGTCAGAGCCGTGCTGCCTCAAGAGGCAATCACTGGAGCTGTGCTATTGGAACCACAGCTGAATGGAGGCCAGGTGGGACAGGTCCCAGCCTTCGAATGGAGGACTCCAAGCCAGCAGCACCGCAAACACTGCAGAGAATGGGGAGTGCCACCACCATCACACAGTCAGTCGGTCAGTCTCCCAAAGTGGTTTGACCAACTCAGCATGACCAGTCCTGCCCAAGCCATCGAGGGTAACCAGCCTAAGTGGACCCTGGCTCAACCTACATTCACCTTTCTGAGCCAGGAAGCCGGGGCACCGCTGAGCAGGGCGTCCGCCTCCTATTCAGCGCCCAGGGGATCGCTCTATAGCCTCCTCCTGCACCAAGCTCGAGCTACCGGAATAACGGCCGCTGCAGGGATCAGACTGGCGCAGCAACAGTTTCCTGAACCAGCCTGGCATGGTGCTGCAGGAACCGCAACTGGGGCTATCCCAGCAGCCAGCATTCAGACTCCTCCAGCAGACCAGATTCCTCCCGGATGCCTGTACAAGTCCAGCAACCAGCTACAGCCCAACAGCAAGTTCCAGCCCAGCAGCCGGTGCAAGCCCAGCAGCCCACGCAATCTCAGCAACAGGCCCCGCCGGCAGCTATACTCCCACGCTTCAGGCCAACCTTTGACAGAACCCCAGGGAAGCTAGCCTATTTCCTCAATCAAGTCTGGGCCTACATCGATCAATATGGAAACCAATACCTGTCAGATCGGGAATTGGTTTTGGTCATAGCAGACAACATGAATGAGGGGGGAAGCATCAGAATGGATAGTTGAACTTCATGAGGAATAAGCCTCCGAGCTGGACAACACCGATGAATTCATCCAACTGCTTAGAGGTTGGTTCGAATACATGGTCCATCGGGTAGAAGCCGAATCCCAGTTCAAAGCGCTGAAGCAAGCCGGTCGAGTCCCCAAGGAGCTAATTTGGGAATTTCAAAGGCTTGCTGGGAAGCTAAGAGACTGGCTGAAATGCCTACTGGTCCACCACTTCAAGGAAGCCCTAGACCCAGACCTTCGGAAAACTTGTGGCATCAGAGGAGTACCGGAGCGCATACAGGCTTGGTACAACACCGCCGTAGCCTTAGATCAGGAAATCAACCCTCATAGAAAGCCCACTACAGAGAAACCTGAGAGAAGGCCTCTGGGTCGCCGCACACTGACAAAACTGCCAGCAGCGCCACCTCCCCTGCCATCCAGTGCCATTAAGTGCTACCGATGTGGCCAGCATGGCCATTGGGCTTCTGAATGTTTGGCTCCAGCCCCGGTCTGCAAGCACAGGCTTCAGCCACATCCCGGGCAAGGAAAACCCCATGGAAGCCTCTCAGTAAAAAGAGAATTGCCAAACAGGCTTTGGAAGTTCCACTCCCATTGAAGTCAAGGGGACTCCAGCCAAAGGGGACTTCCAACTCTAGCCAAGGGAAGCAGTGGGGATGACAACCCGATGGTAAGTGAAGCCATCCACCCTTTTACTGTCAAACCCCGAATAGTAGTACCAGAAACAGGGACCCAAGGGGAAGTAGAAGCCGTCATAGACGCCGGATGCACCAGATGCCTAATCAGCCTCCCCTTAGTTGAGCAGCTAGGCATACGTACAAGACCCCTAGCATGACCCATCTGCTTTGAACAGGTCGATGGGACACTAATTGGCAGAGCCTCTGCCACACTAGTCACATAACTGGTCAGACTAGAAATGGGCCATCACAGAGAACTCATTCGATTCATCATAGCCCCCAAAATGACTGAGTCGATCGTATTGGGGCTTGCCTGGCTAGACAAATGGGGGCCAACCATCACGTGGGAGGATGGCTATAGAAAGTTAAATATAGGCATCGGACCACAACCCGCCCACTCCTGGTAAAGCCCAACCAAAGCCAAGTCTCTGTAAGTCACACTGGCACTGGGGAGCCTCAGGCCACAGCCCCTGCGACCAATGGACCGCCTGGCTGCCCGCAAGTACCAAGGGAATACCGAGACCTATCAGGTGTCTTCAGCAAAGAGGATTGCAACTTCCTCCGCCCTCACTGCCCGACTGATTGTGCAATCAAATTCATGCTGTGGGCCAAGCTGTCCAAGCCAAAGATGTATCCCATGATTCCCAAGGAAATGGAAGAGCTAAGAGTTTGATTGGACCATGTGATGGACTGTGGGTATTGGGCAGGGACTTGAACTTTTCTTTGGGTGGGGAAAACCTGGAAACTTTCAGATTCGGGTTTTCCCAGATATGCCAATATGCATCTGTAATAAAATGTAACTTTGAGGAAACTCAAGCCTCGTAGTTTTATTTCATTGGGGGTGTTACTTGGAACCCTGATAGAAGCAATCTCCTACATCTTGTATCTTGAACCATCATCCAAATAATATTTCATGTAGGAATACAAACAACGGCACTGAATTATATAAACTTAGTCTGCTCTATAAACCTATCGCCCTTGCCTCTTATTATTCTTAGTAGAAAAGTGTTGGAAAGAAATCTTAAATGTGCTACTTTGCACATTGTTTTATTTACAGGATCAGACAGAAGTGATTTGGAATATCAAGGATGAGTTGAAGAAAGCCTGTTCTACCAATGACTTGAAGGGGCTCCTGGTAGCCAACAAGCAAGAAGTTCCTTCTGGGGAAGCTGCTGTAAGTTGAGCTCCATTTTATTTTGTGTGGAAATGAGGAAAGAGAAAGAAGACAAAGATTTTGTATTTATTTATCTATTGAGCTTTTTCTAAATATTAATGCTCATGCAAATTTAATTGAAGTGAGATGAATGTCTGTAGCCCTCAAAGGTCTACATGGATCTAAATTTGATCTCCTTCAAAAGATGCTTAAAAACTTTCTTGCCTTAAGCCTTGGCCTAGGGTGGGTAGCAAGCCTCTTATAGGACTATGTTGTATTCTCTTAGGTTGTTCCCCTCTTCTGTTGGTTTGGATATTTCATTCTATTTGAACATGCATCAATTCATCTTCCTTTGTTTTAGTGTTGCCCAGAGTTATTATGGAGTGGGGTGGCTTTATATACATTTCGTAAATAAGGTAAAAGCACTCAGAGAAATATGGCTTGGGCCTATTAACACAAGTAGATTGTGTTAATTATTCTGCAATTATTCAGCAATTATTCAGAGTTACAGCAGCACTGAATGAGAATGACTAATAATGGATCCTCATAGTTGTAGCTGTCACAATATCCTCATGGTTACCTGATTGTCTTTTGGGACCTTCACTGCCAGCTTCCGACAAAGTTATTAGAAAAGCTGGCAGGAGTTACAAATGGAAGTCAAATGATTGTGGGATGTTGTCATTCCACATGGTTCACCTAATAATGGCAACAAAATCTGCCAGAACTGCTGTCCTAAGTCAGCATGGTCACATGATATTATACCTTATGACAGCATCATGTAACAATTTAGGTCCTAGCCCCAATTACCATTGGTAAGAACTACGTCTAATGAAATTTAATTTTCTAGGGTGAGTTTAATGGTTTTGATAAAAGGGTATGGTATTAGGAAGGGTGGCATCTAAAGGCAGTCTGTTGCCAATATAGGTAGTTTTGAACATATGGCCATTTAATGACTGTCCAAAGTTATGACAGCTCAGAAAGCGTGCTTTACACTCCAAAGAATTTAGTAAAATGCTATGTTCCATTGCAACCAGTGTGCATATGGGAGCAGTTGTCCAGATCACGATTTGCAATCTTCTCTGCTAGCTTCCCCACAAATTCAAAGAGGAAGCTAGCTAGAAAATTGCAAGCTCCTACTGCCTGCCAAAAGGTTTCCCTCCCCTCCATGCACCAGGGGTTGAGGTAGAAACCATTCATCAGGCTACAGAATTGGAAATGTGGATCTTCGGGATTCCTGCTTCATCTCTCCAGCCCAGGTCACAAGTTCCCTTATGCACACGGAGGGAAGGGGAACTCATGTGCTGGATTGGAGAGGTGAAGTGGGAATCTTTGTGATCCCTGCCTTGTTTCTGCAGCCCAGCGCATGAGTTCCCTTCTCCATTGGAGGGGAGCTGCCACCCCTCCTTTGGTAGACAGCTCTTTTGCTGTCTGCTTAATGACCCATGCGGTCGTTTATCCACAGTTGGGAGTGCCAAGATTGCAGTAGTTCAGTGAAGCACTCAGTGTCTTGCTCAACAGCTGAGACTCTGGTCCCAGTTGTGGTTGAAAGTCAAGGGTTACCTGTAAGTGTATCTTAAATAATTATGAGGAAGTCCTGATACCAGAAATAGAATAGAATTAAGGAGTCAGAAAGGGTTATTAAACAGTCATTTCAATGTTTCTACTAAGTTCTTAGAATATGAAGGTCCTGATGCAATTGAGAATAATGCTGCATTTTGTCATATAGTTCTGATGGGGGTAGTGTTAGCATGTGACTACAGACTGCTGTAACCTGAAGCACAGGTTCTGCTCTTCATGAGCAACAGGTGTTTCTCCTGTAAGAAGTGCCATGCTGAATTATACCAAAGGCCAGTTTAATTCAGATTCTATTCTAGCACTAGTTAGTGGAATGCCTATAAGAAACACACAAGCAAACCATTGCCCTCATATTTTCCAACAAACAATATTGAGATGCATGCAGCCTTTAGTATTGGGAAAAATACATGGCCATCCAACTATGTAAGCTGTTGATGCCATTCCTCCATTAATAAATGTAATTCCTTTATAAAGTTGTTCAAATGAGTGACACTCTGTAGTTCAGGATTTTGTACTTACTGATGCATGTGTGAACTTTTCTTTTTTTCTTTGCTGTATATCTCACCATTTGGCTTAATTTGAGTGACTCTGGGATACCTAGTATGAAAAGAGAAAAACAGTTGTAACTTTTCCTTACAAGGCAATTATTTCAGCAGTCTTCAATATTTTAATTTTTGATACCTTTTCCTGCACTTTAAAACAACTGTAACAATTTTCCAATAACTTTTTTTTCTCCAAAGGGTAGCCAGAATTGAACAACATATTCCAAGTCTTCCTCTTCATAGATGTGCTGACAGTTTTATATTTGATTCTTTTCTTAAGAATCCTCAGCATGAAATGGGTATATCTTTCACAGGGATTCTTTTATATCTATGTGGCTGGAGGTTATATTACTATATTTGTAATGCAAAACATGCAGAAGCCACCAAAATGAGTTGGCTACTTTACTTCTGTATATTTTAACCCTAAAAGATAGTTTTGTACATCATCTTGCTAAAGCAAGCTGGAAGAAACTCCAGTTTGACATCTTAAATGAGCGTCTCAAGTTTCTTCATCCAGTTCCTTCCTAGTCAGAAGATAAAATAAGACTCAACAAGGTGAGGGACAGGTGAGTCCAATCCTGGGAACTGTTCTTTAGGTTATTGCTGGCTTCTTGGCCATGCAACTTGTCAGTGAGTAGAAGCTAGGCAAAGAGGAGTGACTCCTATAATTTTAGAGGAGAGCTCTGGTTGAAATTTGTTTGACATCCTGTACTCTGAATAAGGCCTCTATGGCATTGGGCATTACTCGTTTACTGTACTTCTTTTGCTTTTTCATTGCTTCAGATCTTGGACCGTGTTGCAGATGGGATGGCTTTTGGAGCTCTGCTTCCCTGTGAAGAGTGCAAAGGACAGTTTGTGTTCAAGAGCAATGCCTATTACTGCACAGGGTATATTACATCTTGGACCAAATGTGTTGCCAAGACACAGATGCCCAACAAGAAAGAATGGACAATCCCAAAGGTATGCTGTGTGAGGCCTGCTAACCCCCTATCTATCATCACATTAATTATCATATTTTTCGGGCTATAAGATGTACCTAAATTTACAAGAGGAAAACAACAAAAAAAAGTTTTTGGCTTCCGCGCACCCCATTTTTTGGCCTTTTTTTTTGGCCCATTTTTGAGTTTTTTTCTGGCCCGTTTTTGAGGCTTTTTGGCCCGTTTTCGAGGCATTTTTTGGACTGTTTTCAAGGCTTTTTTCAGCCCATTTTTTCCAAAATTGGTTTACAGGCCTTGGTTTGTGATTTAATACATAGTTGGTATCACTATAATAGATGTCAGATTTAAAATGAAAGATTTGAGATGCATATTGTTAATACCTATGGAAGCAGCAACTTCCCAAAATCAGTGACCTCCAGATGTATTAGACAGCAGTTTAGCATTCCCAGTAACCATTTTGCAGCCCTCACACTATCCTCAGGTTGCTTCATGATTTGGGATATGTTTGTGTTTTTTTCACTTGCACCCCCCCTCCCAAAAATAAAAGGCAAAATATATGCTTCAAGCTGTGAAAGTAAAGTACTGTTTTAACATTGTTGCTTTGAAGTTTGTTCCATCATCTTGTAAAGTGCAATCCTTAACTGGTAAAAAGTTGTCTGCTCTCAATTTAGAAATCCTCCAACTAGGGATATATGCAAAATAGTGAAATGGACAAAAAAATGGGAAGAGTAGTTATATATGGCCTCCTTTGTACTTATATAAAACAGAGATCGCTGGTGCTACTGAATGTTTTAATTCAGAATGGCTGAAGCCCAAATATTCTCTATCCCTAATATAATTAATATCTATAAGTTTTATTACTAATTATAAAAGAATGAAACTACAACTTTTTAGAGACAACCAATTTATACAACAATATAGCTTCAGGATATTGAAACCAAGGGATGGATAGAGTTTGGATCATCTCACACCACTTAAATGTTTTAATTACAGCAGAACTGAGGAATTGGGGCAATTAGTTCTTCCCAGCTGCTTTTTAAGAAAAATTTGCTTACACTTTAATTCCACAGGATCATTTTTAAGTTGATTCAGTACCACCTTCCACTACTAAAAATGTAAAGGCAAGATTTTTCTAGAAAAGAGGTTGAGGGCCTTCTTCCCCCTAATCATTGTGATTTGCAGTTGTCTCAATCTAGTTTGTTCCTGGGAGATATGTTTAATATAAGGTGAGCCATTGCAAGGTTATTGTTGCTTTTTTTAGAGTTTTAGTTGAAATATTAAGCTATGAGGTATCTGGTGATGTATTTGAAATTATTCAGATATTTGTAAATTGCTATTTACCGTTTGCCCACTCTGATGTGAAGAGAGTTTAGGAACAGTGAACAGTAAACTTTATCTGAATTTATTTGCCTATTTTTTCATTGCATGAAAAAGTTCTTTTCTTATTACTGTTTTTTTTTTAATTTCCTCATCCTTCTGCACAACAGAAATTCCGAGAGATCCCTTACCTAAAGAAATTCAAATTTAAAAAGCAAGATAGAGCATTCTTGCCAGAAGCTGCTTCTACAAATTCTGTACCTCCTTCAGCAGGTTCTGATCCTATTACAGGGAATTCGGCTGCACCAGCAGGTATATTAACTGGAGACCATTTTGAGAAACTATTTTGAACTATTTTAAAAACATGAAATGTTAATTTTCATTAAAATGTTTTTATTCCCACAGGGAAAAAAAGTACCTACAGAAAAATGCTATTTATCATTAGAATTAACTAAATTATAATACCATTTTCTTTATCCTTGCAGAACAAATTGTCCTATGATTCTTACTGTATTATGCTATACTATGTTATGTTTTACTACAGTACACTATACATACTTTCGTATAGTATGCTAAATATGCTTCTCTTCATTTTATTATCTTTATTATTAAATATTATTATTATAATTATTTATTTCCTAACTCACAAACAAGTGACTTTGTGCAGCATACAGCAAAGCTAAAAGAAATAATAATTAAATCTGTTATTAACAACTTTTTAAAAACTATATTAAAAGACTATAAGAACACTCAGCATATTATAATTATATCCTGGATATTGCCTAATAATTTCTAAACACATTCTCCAAAATCTTTTAAACACTAAGATTTTTACTGTCTTTTCTACAACAGCCATGTTTTTGATCTGAAATATAATTTTAATAGAATTGTATTTTCAAACAAACACTTCATACATGAAATTGTTTCTTAGTGTTCTCCACAGATTGCAAATAACAGGTTAATCTATAAAATCTTTAGATCTTTAGATAGACCGGGGATGGTGGGATTTGTAATCTGAAAATTCGTTGAAGGTAACAAGTTTGGGGAAAGCAATTTGAAATAAAAAGAACAACTTGCATTATCTAATGTTTGCTTTTCCCCACTTTTGTAGTTTTAACCCTTTGAAATACTGAATTCGCTGTTTATTCAGTTTAGCTATAAGCATTTTTAGTATTACATATTTTTCTGTAACTGTGATACAAAGGACTTTGGAGGACAAACCAATCCATTTTCTATGCTTTAACTAGTTCTCAGTAGAGACTTATTTATTCTTCCCACCCAGTTCTACAAAAAGCATTTGATGTGTTGAAACGCCAGGGTAGCTGAGGTACATAGGAATGCTAGAGCTAGGATAACATTCTCAGGAAAAGAAAGATACAGGCATGGAGCCAGTTCACTCTAGTGAAGAAAGCAAGCTGGAATGAATCAAAAAGATCTTAAGCAAAGTGGATGGAAATAAAAGAAGAAAGTTAGAAAATGATGCAGTGGCATTCTTGCCCTGGATAAGAAAAAATGGGAAGCTGCAACGAGAGGCTGTCTGTCATATCAAAGACAGACATAGGTGTCATACTAAATGAAGTTGGTGCTTGGCAATTGTAATGAATGGCAGATCCTGTTGGAAGAGAATGGAAGGCTTTTTCTGACATTGTCAGCTGCTGCTTATTATAGCATAATAACTGAAATACTCTTTTTCTCTTGAAGGAAGGTATTGAATATCTTTTCTCACCCCCAGCTTCCCATCAAACATGAATGAAATCCCATCTATTATGCATAAAAATGTATTTAAATTGCACTGTAATATTCATGGAATTAAAAAAAAAATCTCTGAGCGTAACTGTATTCTGCAATGGAAGAAATGACACTGGCTCAACAATCCAAACATCCTAAGATTTGCAAGGGACATATTAAAAAGTCAGAGTAGTACGTGCAGTAAAAGTTTTATATCTTCACATTTCCTTTCTTTGAATACTATGTTCATATGCTTTGTGATTTCACTTGACCAGATAAACCATTAAACAACATGAAGATAGTAGTCCTTGGAAAATTGTCAAAGACCAAGGATGAAATTAAATCTGCCATTGAAGAACTTGGGGGAAAGGTGACAGTGACTGTGAATAAAGCTGACTTGTGCATCAGCTCTCAAAGTGAGTAGATGGTGATACTGTTAACAGGGACATTCTCAATAGCAAGAGTGTTACATTAAACAGAGGCCTAAAAGAGGAAAAATTGTATTAAATTTAGCAGCTAATGCAAGGAACTCAAGAGTATTCATCTGTGTCTTAAATATAATCTGATTATGACTGCTTTTATTTGATACAATTAAGTAATACTTTAGTTTGCTTCTATGTCTATTTTAAATCAAACATTTCCCTGTAATCATTTTAATCATCTTGGTTTAGCCTTTTGTTTTTACTTCTTTTTTGTTAGCTTACTGCTTCTTAACTTCATTCTCCCGTCTCCATTGTAACGCTGTTTAGTGGTTCAAGGCTGAACTTGTGGGGCAAAAGATTGGAGGTCTCCTCTGAAAACCCACTTTCTTGCTGTTGTGTAGCAAGATGGTAGTCCCTATGGTATTAATACCAATATAATTTGATATTAATAAGAACAAAGGAAATACAGAATTTTGGGGGGGAACTTTGAGGAGTTAGCAGGAAACATTGAAGAATAACATCTGGAACTGTGAAACTATATAACTTAAGTTTTTTAGAAAGAGGGAGCTCTGTGGTTTAAGTGTTACTAGGTATTATTAATTCTCCTGCTTGACAGAAAGGATGTTGAGTTCATGCATGAGAAAAATCTGTTCTGTGAATGCCAGCTTGCATTACAACAAACTTTCACATTTTCCTTTTAAAAATTGAGTTTGGAACTAAAATATGAAACAATACTTTTTTATACACCTAGTAGGTGTTCAGTGAATGCTACTATCCAACTATATCATTTTCTGGGAAATCTAGTCTAATCTTTTCCTAATTTTAAATCTATCCTCTAAACTCAAAGTATGTGCCAGTTTCAATTTAGTAGGGATTTTGCTTGCTATATTGATGATACTCTTATGGCTACATAACTAATAAATTTACTATCAGAATTTAGGATTTAATAGAGTTTTGGAGATATAGCATTAGAAGCCCTGAGATCATGCTTAATATAGTGTATGGTCATGGTAATTGACCTCAGTGTCAGGTATTGGTTTGAGGGAAGGGGGCTGCTTCAGAAAAATAAAGGTGGGGCTGCTAAAACTGAGCAGTTGAAGCTCTATCCTTTTGGAATATAATACTAGATTAGCAAGACTTGTATTGTCCAGCAGAGCCCTTGTTCATTCAGCACCTTTGGGTTAGCTTTGTAGGTGCTTCTGGTATGAATACAGGCAGACAGCTACAGGTTCCTGTACCCTGCAAATTAGTGTGTTCTGATATTTCAGCTAAAGAAGGGTAACACACTGTACCTTACCTTTTCTATTTAATCTCTCTCCTTCCCCCCCCCCATCTCTCAAATGTAAATCTTATAGAGGAAGTTGACAAAATGAACAAAAAAATGGAAGAAGTAAAGAAAGCCCACTTATGTGTGGTGTCAGAGGACTTCCTTCAGGATATAAAAAGCTCCAGTAAGGGTTTTCAAGAGCTTCGATCACTGCATGTGGTGTCTCCCTGGGGTGCAGAAGTAAAGCAAGAACACAAAGAAGTATCTGTGAGTGGAAAATCCAGTGGACACCCAAACGTGAAAAATTCTGGGAAGAACAAGGAAGAGCAAGGTAAAAGCCAAAATAGTAGTTGTTATTTTTACCTCAGGCTGCCTTTTTTTTTTTAATTGAAAAGGTTTTACAAAATTTTACAACAAAATCCCCTATCCCAACCCTCCACCCTTCCAACCCTCTTCCCCTCCCTTCCCCCCTCTCCCCTC
>JANHFM010005278.1:87092-99933 GCA_032468115.1 Grayia smithii | reverse complement strand
TCATGACTGATATGTTTGACCCCTCCTTTGGGCTCAGCCTGGTCATTTCCTACAACTGGTGCCATACATTTAGAAAGTCACTGGGCATTTTAAGAGAATCCAGGTGATGTCCATGGCCAGACCTTTTTGTGTTTTCTTCCTTCAGAATAGGAATGAATCATAGGGAAGGTATTTCCAGGGAGGTAGAATTGCTTATGCACCTCCCTTCTAAAGGACTAGCTAAGCTGAAATGGGTCTGCCTAAGCTTAGAAAGTAGAAATCTCAAGAATTTGAACATTTCAGAAAACTGGTTTCCTTTTTTTTAAGGCAAATCAAAATCTCATATAATAGTGTCAAATTCATACAGGCATTCAATATTAATTTGTTTTCTTTTAAAGAATTCACTCTTTATGCTTCTAATTTCAAGAAGCAAATCTTCCAAATTAGATAGACTTGCTTCTAGTAAAAGATAAAAACCATAAAACTAAATTGGTTTTTGCCCTATATGTGTACCAGCAACTTTGTAAGCAGTACAGATATGCATACATTTCTGTACTGCTTAAGAAATTCATTTTTATATTGACTTTTTCAAATATATGATTTTGTCTAAAAACTTTTCTTAAGTGCTGTTTTAATGTTTTCACATCATTTCACATATTTTACAATAATATTGCAGTCCTAATATGCTCACTTTTGTAAGTATTTTAGTTTTGTATCTATTTGTTCATGACATTTAAAAAAATATCATGCAAATTAAATTTTTCCAGTTCTAATCGTTTCCAACCTGACTTTTTAGAGCTTATTTAGAAACATAGTCCTGTGATATAGATGGGGGCTCCCATTTTGCATTAGGCCATAATGTGATTTGGGCTTGTTATAAGAACCCAGCCACTGTGCTTTGTAAATCCAGATGTAGTGTAAACCTAGCAAGTTGTGGCTTATTTAACAAACCATAGTTAAATATATCCTGGTTTTGTGGGATATATGAACACAATTAATACGCAGATTCTTTGTGGATGCAGAATCACATTTGTCACAGTAGCATAAAAGTGTTATGGAAACTAATTCAGAACATCTCTCATGAGGGAATGAACCTCCTGTGGAACAGTTCCACCTCCATAAAAATTACAAGTATGCTCCTTGCTATAGATGTTCCTTATTTATAAAGTTGTTCCAGCTCTGGATTTCTTCTTCTGGCCCTTCCTGAACTGCATACAATGAAGCTTTCACAGTGGCTGATGGCACACAGCTGCATTTGTAGCAAAACTTCATAAACACCCCAAAGTATAAAAATATGATCCACCTCCAGCTCCACCAGAGGTTCTGGCCAATGGGGAGGTGAGGCGGTTCCTGCCGGCACAGGGAGGAAGTGTGGTCTAACAGGTGGGCACAGGGCCATCACAGACACTATCCCTCTGGCAAAACTGCCTCTTTTTAACACATTTCATCTGTTTCCCTGTTGTTTCTTTTCCAAATATGCTTACTGGAATATGGAAGAGGGCAGGCATAGACTGTTGTGTGGGGTGTTTTTTTTTCCTGGGCCTTTGGTTCTTCTCTTTTTCTTCCTCTTGTACACACATGCACACAGAGGAATTTCTTAACGGAGTCAGTTTCTGCAGCCCAAAACATGTCTCTGTTCCAGCACTGAGTAGAGGGAACAGAAAATTTGGTGGTGGCAGTAGTTTTGGCACTTAGCCAATTGGATCCAATTCTGGTTTGCAAGAAAAATAGTTGGATTACTGCCATTATCTACCTCTCGTTCCCCCTCTCCTGCACCTTATCGAAGGCAATCTAACCATTGCACATAGGGAATTGCAGTAGGTATTAGACGAACAGGTTGCTTGAGTGAGGATGACTGTGATCTTCTAAATATCTAATCCAAATTTTCATATGAGAGTGCTCCTTTTCTGTAGCTGTAAAATGAACCTGGGAAAGCAGGGTTGATAAACTTTACTCTGGACTTCTTTCTCTCCCCAAGATGAGTCCAGGATTCCTGGCTTTTTGTGTTCTTCTGAGTTTTGGTTCTTTGCTGAGTGTCAGAGAAATGAGCATTCATTTGGGGAGCTTTTGGTACTTCTGCTATGCATTTTGATAATGGTAGTCAAAGAGTTTCCACAGGACTTTTCTGATGATTCCATTTTGCTTCCTAGTTGAAAAAATATGTGTGTTCAGCATGCTAGCCATTGACATTTATGTAGACAAACTTTAAGCAAGGAAATTTGTAAAGTCTTCCTCCAGTGCTCTCTTCTACAAGAGAGAGACTGGATTAATTACTATGCAGTGCTGTGGTGAAGACTGAAAAGGCAATAAAATATCAAATGATTATTGGCTCTGCTGGACTTTGTACTTGTTTCTGGTTTTATGTTTCAAATAAGTATTCCCTCAGGGACCACCAGTTTATAATTTGATGCTGGTACAGACTGGATAGTACCAGATCTCAGCTGGCTGGATTTCTCTCCTACCTAACATGGTCTTTTGAAATGAATATCAAATATTGTACATAGGCAGACTTCCTGGACTGTTATAGAAAAAAATGTTACCAAAGAAGCACCCTGCTGATTGCACAGAGCTTATGACATATGTTCCACCCTTTAAAACTTCTTCAAAGCATCTAAATCTCATAAATCTATCCCATTTTAGATTCTGGCCTCAGCTTTTTCGTTGTATATTTGTCAGCAGACCACAGAATGCCTCATCTGACTCGAGTTGCACCACCTTGATGTAAAGGAACATTTATAAATTCAACCTCTTAATTTATCATCAACAGTTCTAATTCTAACTCACATTTTGCATAGATGGATTAGGTCTAATTCTTCATCTTGATCTCCTATTTTCGACTTAATTTATGCTCAATATGGCCTGTGAATTGAGTAAGGTTCTGTCTAGCTTTTCTTTTCTAGGAGGTGATGAGGTACGATGGGATTAAAAGTGAGGTAAACTCAGACAGACTTTGGGTCCTTGTTCTAACTACTTGATTCAAATATGCTACATATTCTCTATATTTTTCCAATACCTGTATTATTCACAGTTGAGTTCAGTGCTTAGTTAAAAGCTTTATGTTTAGGAAAGAATACTGATACAGCTATGTAATAAATCAGAATGTGCTCTCTCAAAGAAGTATACATTGTCTACGTATTCTCCTTAATTACCATTTACTAACCACTCTTCTGATTTTTTAAAAAAAACTATGAATAAAAATATCCTCAAAATTCAATTTTCCTAAGGGGATTATTGACTCTGTTTTATTTTCCATACCAATATCTAGTGGACCTCAGTCCCTTGTTTGTATAACCTCCAGCTGACTGGAATATACCATAGAAGAAGTTAACTAAGAGACAGCCATGAATAAAACAATATGGCAAGCTTGCATGTGATGTCTGTGAGGAGTGACAGGAGTACGCATCTCAGTTCTAGAGATAAAAATATTAGTATAAATAGTAAAGAAGATATGAGTTAAATGTCTTAGGCAGAAAAAGCAGAAAATGGGATAAAGCCAATTAAAAATATATAAAATAAGCTTGTGAGGAATATGAACAAAATTGGAGGGGTCAACAATGTTTGAGATCCTGGAAGATACCAAGTGACAGGGAGAAAACCAAGATGGACAAATGAAAACTAATTGTGAAGTCTGGAAGGTTAGGTAGCAATGTGAAGATCATAGAGAATATTACACAGATAATCATGTATAGTTGTCTGCTGGCAACAGTTTTGTTTATATTTCATGTAATAAGTTCCTGAAGCTCAGAGATCAATAGTTATTCCACTGAGTTAAAGGTAACTGATCTGGGAGAGCTAAGAGGGATAGAAAGCATTGATGGATGCCTAATAGTCCACTCATGAGACTATCTGGAAAAGTAAGGCAAAGGAAAATTATTCCCTTCAAAGGATTCATTCCTTGGAGTGAATATTATGAATAAAAATATATCTCAAAATTCCAGTTTAAAATGAAATGTGAGCATTTTTAAATGTGAAAATTTGATTTCAAAGTCTAGAATCTTAATTTGACAACAGTATATTGGTGTGAATTCATCTGCCTCATAAATGGGCTCTTGAGCTTCTTTCTCTTTTCTTCATGTTTGTTAGACACGGAAATTGTCCAAAATGGAAAGGCAACGATTCAGTGAGGAGGTAGAGATGCTGAAGGGACTCCAACACCCTAACATTGTCCGTTTCTATGACTCATGGAAGTCTTCCATCAAAGGACAAGTCTGCATTGTGCTGGTGACTGAACTCATGACCTCGGGAACCCTCAAAACGTGAGCACAGAACAGATTGGATGGGAATGGGTGGCTGGGATGAAAACCAGCCTTGGAAGGGCTATGTTGAGGGATTTTTTCAGGGAGGGGCATTTTTTAGTCCATCTCCTGTCTTAAAGGATAGGTCTACAAGCCATGCAGGAGGTCATTGTGCAGCAAAATATTAATAACATTGCTACTTCTCTAGAAAACATTTCAAAGATTGCCTGATACTTTCCTCTTTACTCTGAAGAAAAAGAAGTGTCTGAACTGAGATCTTCAGGCTTCCTGCATATTTTCCATTAATTGCTAACCAACAAATCTGTTCTCCAAATGCTGATTACTGGCAAAGACAGATTACTTGCAATAAATAAGTGTGGGAATGGGATTCAAATGAGGACCACTCTGCTACATTGTAGGACAATGAAAGGAAGTTTTTCTTTCAAAGATAATTGATCACATTATGGTGAATTCCTTCAGACTACAAATGAGTTTTAATCTGTAATTCATATAGTTTCCAATATTCAGTTCTGGAGGTATATCTGAACCAAAGATTGGTGTATTGTATTTTAGATGATTGTCATCTTTAACCAAGAGTGCAACTTTGGGAGGGATGCACATGAAGCAGTAAGGGAGGAAGGAGACAACCATGTCGCCAGTTAAATGAGTTGAATCAACTCTGGTCATCAGTGGGATGATCGATGTTGTGGTCAGAATGCCCTCACATTCATTCTCATTGGGTTGTGGGTTTTTTTAAGGTACTTCCAAGAACTGTGGTATATATACTTCAGAAAATACAAAGATAAGGAACCTCCACTTTATTCCCCTTTCTTTTAATTTTCTATTAATCATCTATTGTCAGCATATGATTATATCACTGAGTAGGCTAGACATCATGGAGTTGTTTGGGAACCCTGCTTTTGGGGCTCTTGACTCATCAATACCTTTAGCATTTTGAAAGCATTTAGGTTCTGCCTATAGTGGCCCACAGACAATGATGATGATGAGATTGCTCTGAACCAGATCTCTCTCTCTCTCTCTCCCTCTCTCTCTCTCTCTCTGTAGATATTTAAAAAGATTCAAGGAGATGAAGATGAAAGTTCTTCAGAGATGGAGCAGACAGATTCTCCGGGGCCTCCATTTTCTACACACACGATCCCCTCCAATCATCCATCGGGACCTGAAATGTGATAATGTCTTTATCACAGGCCCTACTGGCTCAGTCAAAATTGGAGATCTTGGTTTGGCCACACTCAAGTGTGCTTCATTTGCCAAGAGTGTCATAGGTACTTGATGGGTAAAGAATACGTAGCAGAATTGATTGATTTGATATGTATCCGTTCATCCTTAAAACTATATTCAGCAACAGTAATTATTAGCTTTACTTCACTAAGATATTTGGATCTATTGGCTTCCAAAATTTTGAAATAAACATGAGTTGCACAGATGGTACTATTAAAAGGCAGAACTTTACTGGGATTGGAAGCTTATGCACGCTCTTATGCACTTATGCGTTCTATTCTATTCTATTCTATTCCATTCTATTCCATTCCATTCCATTCCACTCCACTCCACTGCACTCTTCCTATGGAAAAGGCAGTCTTTTAAGCAAAACTTCAGGTAACAGAAATGTTACTTTAAGTATTTCTTGATTCTCACAAGGCTGCTTCGATAATGAATTACTGTTCCCATTGAGCTAAATGGGTCTTTTATAGCCTTTATACAGGTAGTCCTTGACTTACAATGGTTCATTTAGTGACCATTTGAAGTTACAACAGCATTGAAAAAACAAACTTATGACCATTTTCCATCCTTTTTGCCATTGCAGCATCCTCATGGTCATGTGATCAAAATTCGGACTATTGGCAACTAACTCATATTTATGACAGTTGCAGTGTCCAGGAGTCATGTGATCATCTTTTGTGACCTTCTGATGAGCAAAATCAATGGGGAACCATTTATTAATTTAACAACTGCAGTGTTTCACTTAACAAATGTTGCAAGAAAGCTTGTAAAATGGGACAAAACTCACTTAACAAATGTCTCACTTAGCAACAGAAATATTGAGTTCAATTGTGGTCATAAGTCAAGAACTACCTGTATATCTCACGGTTAAATGTGAATGAGTTTTGCCCAGGGCCTGTTTAAAAAATTTGTAGTTCCCAGGCACTATTGTCTGAGATGTTAAGTAGAAATGGGAAAACAAGGTTTAAAGATTTTTGAAGTTTCAAAAATCCTGGACACTGCCATGGTGTCACTTAATGGTCTTCTTCTTAATTCTTCCCTTCCTTTTCCAGGAACCCCTGAATTCATGGCACCAGAGATGTACGAAGAAAAATATGATGAAGCAGTGGATGTTTATGCCTTTGGCATGTGCATGCTTGAAATGGCAACCTCAGAATACCCCTATTCAGAATGTCAGAATGCAGCCCAGATTTATCGTAAGGTTACTTCGGTAAGAGTCCAACCTCCACCTTTTCTCATTTCTCTGCATTTCTGGCTCTTTCTGTTGCAGTATCCTTATGCAGTGGAAAAGGGGAAAGGAACATTCCTATGATTACTTTCTAATTTTTGAGCTTTTAGTGCAATTTTGGATTTAGAACAAAGTTTTGTTAATTACAACTAGTGGAAAGCAGCTATGGCAATAAAATTGGGTTGAACTTCAGAAGAGTGCAATCCTCTACTCCTATTTTCTGGCCAGATGCTTTTCTTTTAACATCATAAAAACTTAAACAGTGAATCTGACCTGGTACAGACCAATCATTTTCATGCTCAAAATGCATTTGGCAAGCTACCAAAGTGTGAGATGGGGGTTGGGGGTGTCATTCCAACTCCATTTCATTTTAATTTGAGATATAAATTGGTAAAAAGGGAGTGATGGATATGAATCCAGCCTATTTGGAAACACTTTTATTTTAGATAGAAGTCTTGTTCTATTGGTCAGAATCAGAGTTAATTTAGTCTATTTCATTGTATCCCATTTTGGAATTATTTTTACTGTAATGAAAAATTGATGAAAACTGAAATGGGTTCCAGGCATCCAGATTAATTTAGTGTGTTAGCCCAGGTAATTAGGTTTTACAGAAAAGGGCTAAACAATTGCCTTTTTTCTCCATTGCAGGACAGGCAAGAAAGATTCATTGTCATAAGAGAAAAAGAGATTGAATACTTATATTGTTCTCCCTTCTACCCCAATCCCTTTTGGTCCTCTCTCTTATTTCTCAAAACAGGGTATGAAACCAAACAGTTTTTACAAGGTGAAGGTGCCTGAACTAAAGGAGATAATTGAGGGTTGTATCCGAATGAACAAAAATGAAAGGTAGAGAACAGAATAGCTGCTTACGTGATTATGCTAAATCAATTAATATTGGTGATGTTTTGTGGTTTCTGCATACATGTCTGCCTGTGGGTGTAAAAGTGCATGTTGCACCCCTTTTAAAAATTCCATAATATCTGGTAAACACAAAAAGTAATCTGGGTAAGGAATGGGTAAACGTTATGGGTAGACTAGGTAAGGAATGGGTAGAAAGAATTCACTACCTATTTGTACCCCTTTAAAATACAATAGTCCTCAACTTACAACCATTCATTTAGTGACCATTCAAAGTTATAACAGCACTGAAAAAAGTGACATGACCAATTTTTACACTTAGAATTGTTACAGCATCCCCATGGTCACATGATCAAAATTTGAGCACTTGGCAACTGGCATGTATTTATGATGTTGCATTGTCCCAGGGTCACATGATCCCCTTTTGCAACTTTCTGACAAACAAAATCAATGGGGAAGCGAGGTTCCCTTAACAATCATGTTATTAATTTAACAATAGCAGTGATTCACTTAACATCTGTGGCAAGAGAGATCGTAAAGTGGGGCAGAATTCATTTAACAATTGTCTTGCTTTGAGCACAGTTGTAGTTGTAAATCAAGAACTACTTTTATTCTTGTTTTAGAAATCACTTAGAATCTTACATAGAACCTGACAGCCAAATTGGGAAATATATATATTTTTAATTCTCCAAGATAGACAACTCAATGCAAAGATTCAAAATAGCATGTAGTCCAAATGCATTGTAATTTGAGATATGCCTATTGTCTGGGTGGACATAAAATACTGAATCACCAATTAAGATACTGTCAGCCTAAATCTCAAATTCCCTTGGAATTCAAGACCCTCAGACTCTTAATGCTACTTCAGAGACTGTCACTATTAACTGAAGGAGACAATTGTGTCATGGAAACTATTAGATGGTAGGATGGGTTGGTTTGACAGCAAAACCCAAACAACAGTTTCGCAACTGGCTGAATATTGAAGAGGCTATCTAACAAAAAAAAGGGGGGATGTATGGGTAATAGCTGCCACTCTTTTCCATCCCTCAAGTTAAATCTGATACTAAACTTTATATTTTGTTGTTTTTCTATGCTGGAGGAATTAAAGAAGTAAGTTTGTATAGTTAAGGATATGGAATAGATTGGTGTTCATGTACTTACTATACATGGCCTGGGTACCTCATTAAGTCATATTGAAATAACAATCTGTGAATTCATACTTACTGTCTGTTACCTTCATTTTGCAGAATAGTTTAAATACAACTTGTTCCCTATCTTCCCTGCAGATACACCATCCAGGATCTTCTGGATCACTCCTTCTTCCATGAGGATACAGGGGTCCATGTTGAATTAGCCGAAGAAGATGACGGCGTTAAAACCACTTTGAAGCTTTGGCTACGGATGGATGATACTAAAAAACTACATGGGAAGTACAAGGACAACAATGCCTTGGAGTTTTACTTTGAACTATATAAGGATGTGGCTGAGGAAGTTGCCCAAGAAATGGTACATCTTATTGTCATTCATTTCTCTAATATTTCTTCAAATCTTTGCAGGTTAGAATGTTTTATAAATAAGGGATTTAGAGTAGAGCACCTCTGTCTTTTACTTTTTCTAACTGCATTTTGTACCAGCATGTCCTAAGAATGGCACATCTTCTGAGGGAAGTTGCTATCCATTATCTCTTACAATGTTAGTATCATATCCTAACATAGGAATAATCATTATTTATTCAAATCTGTATTTTAAAATCACAATAGTTTTACATTTTTTTCTGTCACATTGCATTCTGATTCATGAGAATTACCATAGTTGAGATTTATTCTTTATCTGTTCCCTTACAATGTCACATTGGATGCAATTTTTTCTGCAAATGCTGCCTGCTGGTAGCTCAGGAATTTCTCACACCGCCAAAGATTTGTGTGTGTAAATATATCTAATCACAAACCTACTTCACACTCACATCCAAAACTTCCAATTTAATTACACATCTAAAATAGACCCTGCTCTGAGGACAATAGTGCAGCTAGCAGATAAGATGTATGGCCTTGTCTGACTGTCCTTCTGTTTTCTGTCTTCCTGCTCTGCTCTCCTTCCTACTCCATCTCACTGACCCATCATGCAGGTGGTTCTAGGCTTTGTATGTGAGGCAGACTACAAGCCAGTGGCAAAAGCAGTGCGAGAGCGAGTTCTTGCTATCAAGCGTCAGCGTGAGAAAGCCAAACAAGCTCAGGAACAGCAGAAGCGTCAGGAGCAATCTCTAGCAATGAGTCCTGATATCTTGCATTTGCTGGACCTGGACTCCCCCTCGCCTGTCAGTCCTGTTCAGACCTCAATCCCCACCACACCGGGGTCTGCCGATTCTGCCCTTGGATCAACTTTTCCCCCGGAGCCAGAAGAGCCAGAGGTTGACCAGCACCAGCCATTCCAGTATCATCCCAACTATTCCTCTACCACATGTAAGCACACCCATTAGTTTTGTTATTTCTACCTTCAATCAATAGCTGACTATATGACTACATATGACCTCCAGCATATTGAACCACAGTTTCTTTTTTTTTTTTTTACACTTTATTAAAATTTTATTACATTAAAACCATAATATTTTCTATAATTCCCAGGTGGTGCAGCATTTGAAATTTGACTCAGCTGCGCAAGCATCCTGAAAACCTCCGGCTTGCGTCTTTTAAATATTTCTGTCAGTTTTTGCTGAGATTTTTTGCTCTCTTTTTGTCCTGGAGGGATCTGACATTTACACTGAAGCTGGGCAAAATTAGCAGTCATCTAGGAAGCTTAAGGGGCCACCAGATTAGATGCAATCAAATCTTACTTTACATCTCTCTTTTTTCTCCACAGCTGATTGTGAAACTGATGGATATTTAAGTTCCTCTGGATTTGTGGACTCGCCTGACAAACTGCAAAGTCATTCTAGCCCAATAAATGTTCTGGGACATTCTTTTGCTTCGGTGAGTGGAAATTCTGTCCCTGGCATGCGCAGCTGCATTGGGTGAGGCTGATGCATATGGCTTAGACATGGAGAGAAGGTGAATTGGCTTGGCATTGCAACTCCCCTTTCCCTCTTTATACCCACAGACCATTGCTGTGAGCCAGGATCCTGTCTCCATCAGTGACATCTCTTCCCCTGTCGACAGGTAGGAGAGTTTCAGAGATTAGCTACTATGGGTTATTATGTCTCAGGATGTAGAGTGAACAATTGCTGCTTGCTCTCTCTTTTAAACCCTAAACTATACCGTACAGAGATGAATAAAGCTAAATTCCCTAGAATAAAGATAAGCTCTATAGGGATTACTCAGGAAGATGTGCTTTTAAAACGTGTGTTATATATTGGACTTTCCTGCTCTAGTGCTTGCCTTCACAAGAGCCCTACTTCATGCCACCATCTGTTAATTTCTAAATAACTTAGAACATCATCCCCACAGAGATGACATTGGCCCCACTTTGACAGCCTTTCGCAAGGTTCTGAAGAACTGGTGAACATGGGGCAGGGGCACCCAGAGTGGAACGAAGCCCAACAAGTGGCTCATTTGATTGAATGATTGTTGTTGCCAGGAGGGAGGGATTATTGCTTTTTTATTGTTTTTATGTTGGGTTTTTTTTTATCCTTGTAAACCACCCAGAGTAACTGAGAAACTGAGTAAATTTTCTTAAATAAATAAATTAAATAACTTCCAAGGCACCATGATTCAACAACTTTGTCTTTGGTATCTGGAGATGCTAAAGATGTATTGGGCTGTATGGACCACTTCTGATAACCTTTACTGAGCCCAACTAACTGACAATAGATCGGCTCTGATCTAGCGTATCCGAGCTTGCTTTCTCTATTTGAAGCTTATCAGTTATTGATTTTATTTCCCCAATTCAAACAATCAGTGCTGTCTGAAACAAAAAGAAAAGCAAAAAGGCATCTGGTTCACCATAGTGCTTTTTTGGCAAGGACACCGATCTAAATCCAAAATATACCACGAACAGGAAAGCTATTCTCAAGGGCTTTCCCCAAACTGTTACTTGAGTGAAAGAGAGAGAGGTCCAAGGAACATGACAGGCTGATACTCCTAAGAGGAAGAAAATGCTCACTTTCACGTAACAACTTCATTGGAATTTCATTTTGGCCAAAAAAAAAAAAAGTTTGGTAAGGACAATTTGTTAAAGGTAGCAAAGAATTGCAAGTGTAGGTTGAATATATATAGCAGAATAGATGTGGTGAAATTACCATTGGAAGGACTGTATTTGAATCTTACAGTAATATCCCAGACTTCTTTTTCCTCTCTCTGCATACAGTCAGCTTGGAAAGGATGGAATGGACATGAAGGTACATATTCTCTCTGAGCAAGAATTAAGACCATTTCTTCAAAGTCTCAACTTTGCCTGAAACAAGAAATTTAGAAAGATGACTTTTATGATACATCCAAACTAATCACATTTCTAATTTGTTTCCTCATCGTCATCTGGGAATAGTTACGCATCCGATGTGGCATCTGGCTTGAGTGATGGCTATGAGGGTCTCTCTGCAAGTGAGGAGGGGTCAAAGCCCCTGACCAAACGAGGTTCTGGAAAACTGGTTCGACGTCATGCTCGATCTCGGCTGCGCATTACTAATGTGAGTGGTATCACTTGCAACACTTAGGCTTATTTGTTGTTGTTATTATTATTATTAATCATAATAATTTATTATTGTTGTTATAATTAACAGATAATAATAGAAAAAAGGATTTATGTAGATACAGCTGTACTAAGATTGTGAGATAATATTAAAAGTGGAAAAAGAAAAAAGTAGGCCTGGAAAATTATAATCATAAGCAAAGCAACTCCTGAAAGGTTGATCAGTTTGCCTTTTTTATGCATTTGTCAGAACAAAATGACTAATTGAAACTTCGATAAACAATACATAGCAATAGTTCTATAAATCAGCTGATTCATTCTTTCTGTGTTGGATAACCCATTTGGCTGTCCCTCATGTGCAAAAGTCCAATTTCTATAATTTATGGAACAATCTATAGCTGTTAAAATCAACTTACTAAAGAAAATAGATCTATAACTAGAACATATTTGCCAGGATTAAGATATACTGTAATGTTACCATTATTGAAACTGGGGAATTGTGTTCTATTTAAACAGGCCTCAAAATATAATTGCCCTAAGATATAAAAGCTATGATATATACCACATACATGTTACACATACATCACACATATAAAGCTGCATACAGACACAAAAAAACATTCATAGGTAATCCATTCCTCTGGACAACGGTCAGAGCCAGGAACCTTCCCGAGCT
>JANHFM010005278.1:63707-76384 GCA_032468115.1 Grayia smithii | reverse complement strand
CTTTTTAATTCTGTAAGCCGCCCCGAGTCCTTCGGGAGAAGGGCAGCATATAAATGCAATAAATCTAATCTAATCTACTGTGACCCTCTCCACAGCCCACGTGGGAGAAAAGCATACATAGGTTGTCCAGTGACTTTAAGTAGCATTGCTTGGGCTTCACGATATCCTGTGAGCGGTAGCTGGTAACTGTAACATCTAGAGGGGAATTCTAGGCGTCTATGTCCACACATCTTAAAAGTTGCCAACTTTGAAAAATATTGCTCTACAGGAAGATTTGTCCTCCTCATACTTTGTTTTTCTTTACCAGGAGAGCCTAAGCCACAAATCCTGGGCCGTTTCCAGGTTACACCAACACGGAATATCCCATCAGAATCCCCCCCCAAAGACAACGGACCTGACAACTCGAATACTTCCGAATCCGATAGTGAATCTCCTGGTGAAACACCTGTGCAGGAAGGCGAAGAGGGCACCACTCCTGTGACAGAAGGAGAGGGCGAAGGAGAGTCCACACATGGCAGCACTGTTTGGATGAATTATATGCACACCCCTTCCTATCCCAGCAGCGATGATTCAGACAGCCCAGAAGATGACGTCTGTGATGAAATACAAGCCTTGCGTCAGAAGTGAGTAGTCTTGGTATTACTTGGCAGTAAATAATTTTTCCCCCTACTCCATTCAGTGATAATCCCTTTCTTTCTGTTCTTCTCTCAGGCATCTTTCTGAAGTAGAAAAACTTCAGGCCCAACAAAAACAAGAAATAGAGGACCTTTATACACGTCTTGGCAAGGTGCCACCTGTTGGAATTGTATCAGCTGCCACTATGCTTTCCAGTCGCCAACGCCGCCTCTCTAAAGGCAGCTCCAATTCCCTGAGGCGCAGCAGCCTACAGCGCCCAGACACAACACAGCCTCAAGGTAAGTCCTTTCTTACCTCCATGCTAAGTGCATGCAAGCATGCTATTCTTAACTGACTAATCTACAGTAGTTGTAAGGCAAATTTCAGTAAGCCTACTTAAATGAGAAAGTGTCTTGTGGCACTTTGGAAAATGTCCTTGGCGAATAAAGGAATATAGAACTTATACAGTATGCCTCACCCTGATACTGTGTACACCAGTTCAATGTTTTGTGGGAAACAATTCAGCACTGCTGTTTTGTTAACAATCTCTAGGCATTTCCTGGATATGTGTAAGCTGAGAACCTTTCATATTTTAAATAAATGCCTACCTAAATATGGAAAATTGTTTCAATGAAATAACAAGACTATAGGCCTGATCTCAATGAAAATACTTTAATAGTGACCAAATACAACTTTTTAGGTATAAGTCCTTTTAGCCTCATTCATGTACAAATTGAAGAGCCATTCATTCACTTACTTGTTTCCAGATACATAAAATCCCTGAGAGGGGACGAGACTTTAACCACCCCCACTCATCCCATAGCAGTAATTAAAATAACTGTTTCCTTGTTTCTAATATTGGAAGAAATTAACGGTCTTGACTAAGATTTTGGTAGGATGGATGGGTGGGAGAGATTTTTTTTAAACACCCCCCATCCCAATGCAAATAACATCCATATTGTGATTGTGTGTGATATTGTACAATGATGTTAATTTCCCATATTATATACTGATTTTTGTACATAGTTGCCTTTGCATTAATGTGATTATTACCTCTCCAGGGATCATGAGGAGAAATTCTGTGGGTGGCAGCAACCTTGCCTCCCAGGAACAGCGACAAAGTAAAGGCGTGAAGTTTGCTAGTGATATTGGATGTCTGGTAAGGAATGGAGTAGGCAAGCAGCTGACTGGGAATTCTGGGAGTTAAAATCCACTCATCTTAAAATTACTAAGTTTAAGAAACACTAGAATGTTTCTAGAATGTTTGTTCTGGGCCAGAGGTTAAGTAGTCTCTGTTAGGCAGGCAAGTCTTGTGCAACCCATTTTGTCTTTTTCTTGTTTGAAGAAATTAGATCAATCTTTCCCCATGCATGGTATCCAGCTATTTTCATCTATATGGCAAAAGTAGCACCACAGCCTTGGGCCACAAGCCCTGATCCTTTGGGACATGCAGATAATGTCATATATGCAGATAGTGCAGGCTTGTACTACAACACAACAGAACCTTATTTTCTTCAGGCTGATCAGTTTGACCCCTCTCCCCCACTGCAAAATCCACTTTATCATTCTTCCCAAATGTGATTATTCCAGGCATGAATTAGCCAAGCCAGAAATGTTTTCTAAGCTCACCAATTTGCTACAAAAATGAAAGCGAGAAAGTGAGAGAATGTTAAATATGGTACCAAAAAGGATGAGGTGGAATATTTGATTAGCATTTGGCAAATAATTCCTGGACAAGCACTAATCATTAGAAGGGAATAACCTGTTGTACCTCTCTAGTAAATCTAAACCACACTTAAGAATAAATTTACTGGTTTATAAAACTATCCCATCAGTAATATATGATGGCTCATATTGTATTATAGACTTGCCAACAGCCACTGTAGAACACTTTATAAGTCAATTATATACATTGTCAGGCTTCCAAGGAGAACAGGAGGAATGGTACAAGTGGGTGCATAAAAAGGCAATAAAAATGCTTGGAAAAAGTGCAGTTAGGAAAATAAGTTTTAAAAATCTTCAGATTGTTTAAAGAGAACAGAAAACCACAAATTTCTGGACATCAATGTTTATATCAAAAGCCTGCCATGGCAAAACCTGATCTCGCTCATGAATAGGTATGTTTGCTGTCTTAAGTTATATATAAAAGGTGAGATAAAAAAAATATAATAATAAGCTGCCTTTTGCTATTGACTGGTGATTATTTTGTCAACCATGTTCAAGTGGTACTCCAGTAGTTTTGCACTCAAGGTACCTATGACTAAGCACTTGTACTGACATCTTTGCTTTCTTTTGCCATAGTCATTCCATTTTGCAGGTCTTTGTAGTTTGTATTTCTCCAGTTCTTTCTCTTCTACTCTGTTGTCTTCAAGTACTGAGATATCCACAATCCAGACTTCCTTGTTTCCAATTATCAATAATTTATTTATTTATTTACCGGTATTTGATTTGATTTCTATGCCGCCCTTCTTCCAAGGGACTCAGGGTGGCTCACAATCACAATAGTCATAAAAACAAAACACATATAGGACAACACAGACAACGTACAATTTAAAAGAGGGGCAAAACGATAAAAGCGATACAAATTCAACAATGTATAAAAACAGTTAAAAAACAGTCAACTGTAGCCCACTTGTTGGAACAACCACGTCTTCAAGTCGCGGCGGAAGGAGCAGAGGTCGGGAGCTGTCCGGAGTTCTACGGGTAAATCATTCCACAGGGTTGGCGCTTCCACAGAGAAAGCTCTCCCCCTGAGGGCTGCCAGATGACATTGTCTGGCCGACGGCACCCTGAGGAGGCCTACTCTAGGGGAATGGACCGGGCTCTGGGAGGACGTTAATGGCAGAAGGTGATCCTGCAAGTACCCCAGGGCTAAGCCATGTAGAGCTTTAAAGGCAAGACCAGCACCATGAAGCGCACATGGAGGACAACTGGAAGCCAGTGCAGCTCGCGCAAGAGTGGTGTAACGTGGGAGTACCGAGGTACTCCCATAACCACCCACGCGACCACATTCTGGACCAGTTGGAGCCTCCGAGTGCTCTTCAAGTGCAGCCCCATGTAGAGGGCATTGCAGTAGTCCAGCCTAGAGGTGATAAGGGCATGAATGACTGTGCATAAGGCATCTCGATCCAGGAAAGGGCACAATTGGCGCACCAGGCGAACCTGTGCGAACCATGTCCCCCTGGTCATGGCTGTCAGATGATCTTCTAGGGACAGCCATGAATCTAGGAGGACACCCAGATTGCGGCCCCTTTCTGAGAGAGCTAAAGCTTCCCTTCCCCCCCCCCCCCGCCATCAAAAGGGATGGGACCTCTTGGACTCGAGATGCTGGAATCCACAGCCACTCAGTCTTGGAGGGATTGAGCCTGAGTCTGTTTCTCCCCATCCAGACCTGCACCACTTCCAGGCACCGGGACATCACATCAAGGGCATCTCTGGGTTGGTCCGGGGTGGAGATGTAAAGCTGGGTATCATCTGCGTATTGATGATACCTCACCCAGAAGCCACGAATGATCTCACCCTCATCTCGGGGTCGATCTCTGTCGATCAGTCAATTGTTAAGTCTGTTTTGTCTGTTTGAATTCTATAATCCCAGAGTACTGCTTTATTTTTTATTACTTTTTCTATTTTGTGATCAGTCAATTGCAAAAGGCAGATTATACTTGGAACAGATTATATCTCATGATGATACTTTTCATAACATCAAACAACATCTACCTATTGTAGGTCCTTGGAAAGGACTTGATAGATGGACAAAAATGCCAAATCCAGTCTGAACAACTGACTTACTGTGCAGAACCATAATATGTAATAAAGATCAGGACCCTATAAAAGTCAAACAACAGAACTTGAATACAGCACACTAGTTTTCAAACATTTCAGAAATAAAAACCCAAGTATATCTCTCTATTATTTTGCTATGGTTATCAAAATATGACAATCAAGTCCATGTTTAATATTTCAGAAGAGAGATTAGAATAATTACACCCATTAATAACGCTTGAAATTTTTTCTCCAAATTTCTAGTTATGCGTAGCATAGGATAGGAGCTGAATAGAAGCTGAAATTCTCAGATATCAAATTCTGGCTAGAGAAATCATGTCATTATATAAATGTTCCTAGACTGTCTGGGTTGAATATATTAAGCATGGTTTCTTAGATACATGTTATTAAATAATGTGTAACACCTCTTCTAGGTTACATCTAGCCATCCATCTAGGTCTGACAGGAAAAGCATGTTACGGGTCCCATCCCTAAAGATGGTACCCAGGAGACAAGCCTTTTCTGCCTTACCACCAGCTCTTTGGAATATCATTCCCTCAAGACAAGATTAGCCTCAACCCTGTTGGATTCCAGAAATCTCTTTAAAAGGGGGTTTTCCCAGCAGGCTTGGGGATCCTACAGTAATAGGGAGCCCATGAAATAAAGTATGTAGGATTTGATGCATTTTAAGTTCATTGTTTTAATAGTTATTTAAAAGTTGTTTTTAGGTTAGTTGTTTTTAATGGTTATTTAAAAATTGTTTTGTTAGTTTTATTATACAGAGCCCAGAGTCACATCAGTGAGATGGGCAGGTGTATAAATTTGATAAAGAAATGAAATAAACCACACATATATTGTGCTAATCATAAATTGAATTATTAAACCATAGTAACAAGATTCAAATATCACGTGAATCCAGGAGTGCATCACTTGTGACACTTCAGAATTAAAACTTCCATTAGTTCAGCCCTAGCCAGCAATACCAATAGCAAGGGATGTTATGAGTTGAAGTATAGTAACACCTGAGTAATAAAAATGATCAACTCCTACAAAATGATGCATTTGTATTGCTTAGCACATTAAGTAAGTCCATTTCTTCAACGAGAGTAGACATCGTGCCTGCGATTTAAAATTAATTATTCTTACAAATTATTTTGTTTCTTCAGTAACCAGACCATTGGAGGATACTTTTGTGGATTCTACCTCAACCTGGTGCCCACCCTCAAGAGGATGGAATGAAAAGGGCCTTCTACAACATATGCCTTTTGCTCTATTTATACGGGCTGTCACTGTTATTCAGATGATTTTGCCAATCATGGCAAAGTTATTTTGATAAAAGGAGCAGAATTGATGCTCCTAAGAATTGTATCTGTACCAAACAAATAAGGATGACAATACTTCAGTGCAACTGAGCTTTTCTTTATAAGTTTTGGATATGCAAAGGGATGCCAAGCCCCTGCAATTTGGGAGGATTTCTCATGAAAATGCCAGGATGTGCATGCTTTTCTGCTGCTTATCTCTTATAAAAGAATGCAAGTAAAATAGTAGCAAAGTGTGCTCCATGAGATCTTTCATGCTCTGGAGTGGAATCCTTATGTTTCAAGTTTACTGATCTATGTGCCTTGATAAGAGGGAGACCTAGAATAGATCTTACTTGCTCTCCTTAATTACCAAAGCCATCCAAGGCTTCTCTAAATCTTTAAGCAGCTGTCTTATGGGAGATGAGTATGCCTTAGTCTTAAAGCAATTAGGTCCTCTCCTCATTAATTCAACTGCAAGTTTAGTCCTAAAAGCAGTGGCAGTCTACTTGATATCCTCTGCTCTTTTGGAAATGTTTGCCTTGATTAAGGTTCAACTTTTTTTACAAGAGTATCTGCACTTTGGAGTGAAAGCCTTGTACATGAGGTTTTGTACATCTACCACATTATATAAAGGCGAGCTTTGAAAGGAAAGCTGATATTGCATAAGGCAGCACCAACCTGCCCCAAAAAACAAAAAAAAATATGAAGAATGAAAATAAATAAACATAATTCAGACAAAAACAGTCTAGATTCTTTGACCCTTTTTTCCCTGTCTTCCCTGTACAATACTTACTACTATAATCTGAGCTCCCAATTAAGGCTGTGTTCAGACCAAGAGCTTTTGGGAAAGCTATTCTTTTTTCTTCCATAATCTTTATAGATTCAAAAAAATGAGAAGCAGGTAGTGAAAAACAAGTGTTGCACGTAGGAAATAATGGCATTGGCTCCTACCTCTCCCCAAGTATTTATGTTAATAAGGCAGGCACTAGCAACAATAAAAGCTTTATTAGGAAGCTAGCCCTCTGGAGAGCAGGCTCCAGAAGGTATTTTGAATCCCCTTCTCACAGAGCAAGGAATGCTGTATTCCTGCATTGAGAAGTGATCCCACCTACTAAGCCCTCTCTTGACTTCCAGTGTTCTGCACATCAGCATTAGTGCTACAGTGCTTTTGGCAGAGGCAAAAAAAAAAATTGCTACTTGAAGACTTCTGGCCACAGAATCTAATCTTCCATTTCGTTGGTATTATAAATAGATAAATGTACATAAAAGGAGCACATTTATGATAATAGTAGAGTAAGTATAGATGAATTCACCTCCATTATCATCAGTAGAACTTCCAAGGGAATAAATGGGCCAGTAAAAGAGAAAGAACCATACAATGCATCTCTTCACAATCTGAGAAAGCATTGTATTCTACTTTTTCTTGCTTCTCCAGTAAAATTGTTTTAACAGTAAACCTTTTTGATGCAAAAGGCACATTCCACAGTAAAATAAATATATTTATAAAAACTACCACTAGCTGGGATATACCAAAGAGGAACAATTTCATGATCGAAACTCTTTAGAAGGAGAGGAGAGAATGTAACAGAAACAACAAAGACAAATGGATGAAATTTGCAATGGATGAAAGCAACAAGTAGGAACTGTCACACATTTCAACTATTTGAGTCATTTACTCTGCAAGAATTCTGGTGTACCTGAATTTGGGGGAGGGGGAAGGTAGACTACTCATGCCAGGTATGTAATTCTTCTGAAAATGGTTTATTCCCCTATTCCACTTTTGAAGAACAAAAGTGATAGAGTACTTTTGAGCTCAATCCTGCTTCTTTGGTTCATACAAAATACACTTTGAGAAGTAGTATTAGAAGGTTAAGTTATAATTGTTCTAATTAAGCTCTTGATCATTCTAGACCTGAGAATATTCTAGAATCTCTTCTAATAGGAAGGGGAAATCCTGCTGCTAAAATCTGAATTACAAACAAACAGCATAGGACACATTTTCTATTAAAGAGAAATTTCCTTTCTTTGAGCTTTAAAGAAATATGCATTTGATAAATGCCTTGTCTGGCTTCTAGTCAATTGCTGGTTTAATGATTCACTTACTCCAAATATATAAGGAACAATAAGAGCAACAATACAGTTGTCAAAGTAGCACATCAAAAAGTTTATGGCCTGGAAATGAACTGCCAAAGCCTGCAAGAATTCTGCTTAATAGAAAACCTCAACAATTCAGGGGTAGGAATTTGTGCAATAAGAATCTTTGAATTTTTTTGCCATTTGAAGGAGAAAAAAAGTACAGGCTCATCTAAATACTAAGGTCAAGTTTATTTTTCTACTTTCTGAAGTCACCCTTATATAATTTTTATTAAGAATATTGATTATAATAGTAAAATCTAAACTTTTAAAAAGAGAATAGAGAAAATGAGTGAAAAGTGCAAAAACAAATATGAAGAAAAAGAACAAAATATGAAGAACCACCACAAGTATAAATTTTAGTAACTCTTCAGCCTCTCTAAAGTTACAAACATTTATCACTTTATGCAATATCCCATCTGTTATCTATTCCATAAAGCATTATTTTTTCAGTCCCTTTCAGAAGAAAGTCCCTAAAGGTAGCTTTAAGTAATGTATCTTATTTTAACAATTTCAAATAAACCCATCTTTATATTCCTTCCTTTTACTTCTATTACTGTTAGGATTTAATTTCTCTTCATTTCTTCTGTATCCCATCACACAAAGCTTTCAAGCTTCATCAAGTCTAGCCCCAATACAAAGCAAAACAAAACAGCCAAAGTTCAATTCTTGTATTTGCTTACACTGTATAAGCAGATTTTTGCCAGACGAAACCTATACTACCCTAACCCTAACTCTAATCTTTGGGATATTCTAGAGACTAGTTATCCTAAATCATTTCCGCTTCCCACAATCCAGCTCTGTGGTGGATATTTCTTGTCTTGCCCCCTTTCTTCAAAGCCATTCCCTCCTTCGAAGGAATGTACTGCTTTTCTGTAATCCATCACCTCCCCTTCTCTTCATAGATTCATTCCATCACACCTCTTTTGAAAATCTAGTACAGAAAAATTATCTAGGTCACTCTCTTGGTTTATCATTTGTATTTCCCTTTTAAATTTCAAACTTTAACCAATTTCTTTTGTAGAATGAGTGAAACCTTTTTCTAAATCAGAGGTCCCCAATCCTTGGGCTGTGGTGGACCAGCACCTGTCTGTGATGCGCCAGAAACTAGGCCATGCAAATGAGCGAAGCCCCATCTGTGCATACATGGGATGTAGGCAGTGCATGAAATCATGCCCTTTTCAACCCTTGGAAAAACCTCTTTCCACGGAACCAGTCCCTGGTGCCCAATTGGTTGGAGGCCGCTGTTCTAAATCATTCTCTTGGCCTGTCAGTTATATATCCAGTTTTGATACTATCTCTTATCTTGTCAAATAACATTTGTTCTATATCTGATATTTCTTCAATAATATCTTTTGAACATACAGGCAGTCCTTGACTCAGAACCCTTTATTTAGTGACTATTTGATGTTAAAATGGCACTGAAAAAAGTGACATGACCATTTTCCACATCTTTTCACACTGCATTCCCATGGTCACATCAAAATTAGGGCACTTTACAACTGACTCATATTTATGATAGTTGTAGTGTCCCAAGGTCATGTGATCACCTTTTGCAACCTTTTGACAAAGTCAGTGGGAAGGCAGATTCACTTAACAACTATACTAATTAAGTGCAGTAATTCACTTAATAACTGTGACAAGAAGTTTCAAAATGGGGCAAAACTGACTTAACAACTGTCTTGCTTAGCAACAAAAATTTTGGGCTCAATTGTGGTAAGTTAAGGACTATGTGTAAGTCCATCATTACTGATATTGTTAATGTGGCTACTATTTTTTGATTCCATTCTTCAAAATTCTCCTTTAGTGTCATGATTGTTATAACATAAACCAACTTTCAAGCCTCTCTATTTTTACATAAAAAATTTAATCTAATGGTCAATTTTTGAAATCATATAATTATTTATCCATGTCATGTAAAAACCATATCAGAAGCTATTTCCCAAGAGAAGCTATTTGTGCTTTATAAGTAATTCCAAAATCTTTTTTTATATCTGGATCCTTAATCCATTTAGGTCTTTCTAGGATCAAAATCCTATTTATGTTTTGCTGTTTATTTCAGATTCTTTGAATTCTTAAGCTTACAATTAAAATTTTCTTTCATGATTAAAGGTAAACTGACAGTCAATCTCTTTATCCAGAGAAATTCCAAAGAATCAATTTACTCACCAATTCCTTTGGCAAAGATCGTTGCCATGATCTTTTGCCATACCTGCCCTGAAATCCCACTTCCTGAAATCACTTTTGCTTTGAAAAAGGGTTCTGATATTCTGAGCCTCATTAAATATTGTTACTTTTGATCGGTGGTGAAATCCAAATTTTTTTACTACTAGTTCTCTGGCTTGGTGGGCGTGGTGTTGCTTGGTAGACATGGCAGGGGAAGGATACTGCAAAATCCCCATTCCCTCCCCACTCCTGAGGGAAGGATATTGCAAAATCTTCATTCCCACCTCTCTCTGGGGCCAGCCAGAGTTGGTATTTGCCAGTTCTCCAAATTACTCAAAATTTCCGCTACCAGTTCTCCGAACTGCTCCAAATTTCTGCTACTGGTTCTCTAGAACCTGTCAGAACCTGTTGAATTTCACCCCTGATACAAAGGTCGGTTGACATAAAGGCCAGTCTGTCTGTCTGTCTGTCTGCCTGTCTGTCTCTCTATCAAATTTATTGGCTTGCCCATCTTACCACACGGTGACTTTTAGTGCGATCAAATCATCTGGTTGCACCTCGTCTGTAATTTGTTCCTGAAACGCAGCAATAGATCAACACAAAAGCATTCTATCTTGCCAAAGGTGTGGATTTCGCACAGCTCCATGTTCTTGTCATCCTCGGTGCCTGACGCTTTCTTTTCCTAGCCAAGCAGCTGAGATCTCTTTCAGCCGACCAAACCTTGACAAGTTTGATTGTACTGTGATGTTAAAGAACACCCAGGATTGAACGGGTTTGCCACTAAGAGGATGAATGTCTGTCTTACAAACAGCACTTGCTGTGTTGGGGCTGTTATGATATGTTAGTCACATCCAACCTGACATCTATCTGCTAAGAATGCTGCAGCGAAGAGATTCCTGCCAGAGTTTGGATGGTAAATAACCGGGAACGAAGGCCAGAAGATGTGAGATGCTGCCTGACCAAGAGAGAAAGGCTATTTCCACTGCAACATGTCGTTTTTTTCTGTCTGTGCCAATGTATCTGCATGGGCACAGAGCCACTGGCTGAAACAATATCCAGTATAATGCAAAAGAAAGAGCCAAGATGATGGCAGTGTGGGAAAAGAAGACCAAGGAAAGACTTCAGTCATTAAGCTGTGTGTCATTCAACACCAGGACTCTCCTTTCTTCTTTAGAGCTAAAGGAGTCACTCCGTATTATTGTCAGTGATTGGAAATTCTTTAAGTAGCAGGTTATACACCAGCCGTGTGAACTAAAGAGAGAACTGTTAAACTGGTCAGCTTCCAAATGAACAGCCATGTTTAAAAGGGCTGGAAAGTACCAATAAAGGAGAAGGTTTGTAGCTCAGCATTGACATGAGGAGTCTCTGAGCTTGCTTGTTTTTTTGCTGACTTTTAATGACCCAAGTAGGTAACATCATCAGTGCTAGTAAGGAATGGGGCTTGTTGTCAGTTTATATTCTGGTGGCTTGCCTGTCTCTCGGGCTGGAAAGTTTTAAATACTATGGGGTACCAAAGTTAATTATGTCAGCAACCAACGGGAAATGCTCCATTCCCTGTTTCTCCATTGCAGTGCAGCGCCCTGGATCCACTTTGATAGTGGTGGGAGGGTGGGATTTAACAACCAGTTCACACGAACCGGTACAAACCGGCTGAATCCCACCACTGCTTGTTTCTTATCCAAGCCATAATTTCCAACCCTGAGCTCTCAGAACAGTGCAGGTCAGTCTAGCCAAGCTGTAATGCACAGCGTGCCCTAGCACACTAATTAGGATCAATTATGTGAACTGCATCTTTATTCTAAGACAGGGGTCTGCAACCTTAAATACTCAAAGAGCCATTTGGACCTGTTTCCCACAGAAAAGAAAACACCGGGAGCCACAAAAACCTTCCAATGCCTGACTATTTTCTGAGCGGCCAGAGAACTAGCATATGTAATTGAATTTAATGTTCTGTTTTCTTTTGAAACTTTCCTTTTCTTGGATTTATCCATGATTGGCCTACTGGGTGTTGAAAAGCTCAATAAATCGTGTGCTCGTGGGTATCACACATTGGCAGTTGTGATACATATTTTGACTGACAGGGAGCTGTAGCAGAGGGATGAAAGAGCCACATGTGGCTCCAGAGCTGCGGGTTGCTGACCCCTGGTCTAGTGAGTTATGTCATGGTTTTACTGCAGGGGGAGACCACACATGGTTCATGGACTCTCCAAAATGTGTTAATTGCAAAATCTTGTATTGGTTTGACCATCAGACAGTTGGTTCTTCCTTTTCTAAAAGCTTGTCCCATTCATGAATCTCTGGATCAAAGCTTCAGTTCTTCACCTTGGTAGCTGGGTGATGAATGCCTGTTATGCATGGAATGCGTGTCCCAAGAAGCAAGATCAGCTGAGGTGTTGTGTTCTCTCTTGTCCCATCAATCATCTTCAATGGTTTTGTCTCAAAGTGCTGATGAAGCAATTTAGAAGATGCCCCCATTTCTTCAGTGACATTGGAAGACTCATGAGTTGCTCTGGTTTGGCTCCTATGAATTATTAGAAAACCAGGCTAGGGAGAGTTTCATCCATCATAGGATATTTCTCTCAGCTGCTATTTAAATGAGATGTCCAATATGCTGGAATCATCACTGTTCCAAAAATGAACTGCAGTAAAGCTTTGGGGAATGGGGGGGCAGGAGAGAGAAAGTGAGAGAGAGAGGGAGAG
>JANHFM010005278.1:44827-56674 GCA_032468115.1 Grayia smithii | reverse complement strand
TTTTTCTACTTGCATTTTTTACCTGCTTTCAAACTGCTAGGTTGGCAGAAGCTGGGACAAGTAACGGGAGCTCACCCCTTTACGTGGCACGAGGGATTCAAACCGCTGAACTGCCGACCTTTCAATCAACAAGCTCAGCATCTTAGCCACTGAGCTACCGCGTCCCTAAAATGTATACTCTTCCTTTTTAAAATCTCAAAAGATTGTTTGGGGGGAATACCTTAGCCACAGTTACAAATCAAAAGGTATTTAATGACAAGTCTGCTTAGAGTAGTAAAAGCCCAAAGTCTATTAGAACGGGAATTTGTGGACACCACTACAAATGCATTCAGTCTACAAATATAATATCAGATACAATTTATATTTCAATGGTTGTTTTTCTTTCCTTGCATGCTTCTTTCCCATCTTTTGTTTTTATAAAACTTTGCTTGAGACCAAGTCTGGAGTATTTAAATTGCATTTTTGTGCCACTTTAGTTATCCCAGTTAATATCTAATTGTGAATATACTGCACCAAATTGACAATTTGATTCTTGGGAGGGAGGGGGCAGTGAAGGTCCTAAAGCTTACTGTAGCTGTTTCATACATTGATTCATGACTCTCTCGAATAGCTTTCACTCCGTAACTCAGTGTAGTTACATGGTTTTGATATTTGTTTCTGTAAACTATAAAGAAATTTCAAGTAAGCATCTGCTCTTTTCTCTAGATATATTATCAATGCTTTTGTATTTTTAGGTATATGGTCAAACGTTTAGAAGAGTTCTCTAATTTAAGCCTAGGAAAGGAAGAGGACAGCAATTGGGCCTCACTGAAAGTACAAATGGAGGACACATATATACTGCGTTTAGTCTCTTGCATTCAGCTTGCCAGCAAGCTTTCTTTCCATTACAAAGTAAGGAGATTCAAGATTTGCCTTGAGTAAAACAGTATTATATAACTTTCATACAAGTTTTGTTTCTGAGATACTTGTGGACTTTCTCAGTGACGGAAAAAGGACTGTTAAATGCATGTTTGCATTTCGGAAAAATATTATTTCTCACTAGACAGTCTGATCAGAGGATGAAAATAATGCTATAAACTGATAAGTAATGATGTCTTCATAAATAGCTTGGGTTAATGGTTAGTACTGAAGGAGATGTATGACTGTATATGGAGTTGACTTTCACAATGTTGAACTATCAAATATGAGGGAGATGGGATGGTTAACAAGTTTGATATATAAATAAATATAAACTATTAGCAGTATAAACAAAAATGTTAATTAATTGGGCAGCTTTTTAATATCATTATGATTCATGTTGGTTTAAAAACAGCAACATATACAACACAACCCATTCCAATAAAACACTATGGCGAAGTAAAATTGGCATTTTGGATGTAATGTTCTTACTTCTTTTACACAGATTGTTAATAACAAAATGGTTCTGAAGTTTCTGAAGTCTTTGGGTTTCTCATACACTACAGAAGAATTATTACAATCAGAACTAGCTATTTTGAAGGCTCTGCATTTTCAAGTCAATGTTCCAGTTCCACTTGCCTATGTTGAAGTTCTCTTAGAAGTTTTAGGTAAATCCAGGAAACATATATTGCAGTCTATGAAACAGCTTTGCCCTGCTAGTAAAAAATTGGCATTGATTCTGATTTGTCTATTCCTCTTACTAGTAGTAAGACACACTTAAATTGGTAGATCTCTATTTTCTGGGCTCTACAGCAGGTGGCAGGATTTAGCTAATTTTTGCTGCTCTTAAAAAGAAAAATCTCCAAGTTACATCCCAGAGCAGTAGGATAAAGTGACAATTTACAAAACATCTCAGGGGAAGGCAATGGCTACAGATTTTCTTCCTGTTACCAATGACTACAGAGACATGTCCCTATTGTTCTTAGAAATCCTATTCTTTCTTTCTTTCTTTTTTGCATCTGGGGGAGGGTTTGTTTCTGGTGGTTAAAAAGCTAAATGTTTAAATAAAAGGGCAGTGGATCAGTGATTATTCTCAATCTTCATCACAGGCATCACAGATATAGTGAAGTTTTATGGGTTCTTATGAGAGCCAATTTGGTGTAGTGATTAAGGCACAAGGCTATAAACCAGGAAATGGTGAGTTCTTGTTCTGCCTTGGATATGGAGCTAGCTAACAGATAGAGCTAGATATGGAGCTAGAAACAGATAGAAACAAGATGGGTGGAAAGCAAATTTATCAATGGCTCACAGATAGTAAGATCAAGGAGATAGATTCTCACACCTTATAGAAACCCACTCTCTTTCGTATAGCATCTAATTCTTGGGCTTTCTCCTCCCAATACTAGGATACAATGGCTATTTACTTCCCACAAAAGAGCTGCATGAAATGTGCAAACATTTATTGAGTTTATCTTATCTGTTGCGGAACAATATTTATGATACTTTGCTGAAGTCTTCAATAGAAAACTCCTCACCAAATGAACTTCAACTGTAAGTTCTGAAAGAAGCAAACTAGGAATAAATGTGGGCCATAAAGGAAAGTCAAAACTTGACAGTTATGCATATTGAAGTAGTACAAATGGAAAATGAACATTATAGACCAAGAAAATCTGGGTTAGTTTTCCAGTAGCAGATTTTAACAGATATGTTTGTAAACCATGCTCTCCTGATAAGAATCTAGCTTCAGTGTGCCAACATCGTCCTGATTTTTCTTTGGGTCATATAAATCTTTCCTTCTGCAGAATGTTTAAATATGGGAATTCTCAGTTTAAAGCAATTTTTTACTTGGATGGGATAGTTTTGAACCTTAAATGTACCTAAATATTCCCTATGTAAGTTACTGCAATATGAGTTGGAGGAGTTACTGGGAAGACATAATTAGAATTACTTTGTTTTAGACCACTGGGATGAGTTATTGTTGCCTAAAATTAAAGCTGCAGAACTGAAAACCGGGCTGCACAAACAAGTGAAGCCCAATTCACGGGATGCATGTGAAACCACGCATCTTCCGATCCACAGAAAAACCTCTCTCCATAGAACCAGTCCCTGGTGCCCAAAAGGTTGGCGGCCCCTGCATTCGTGAACTTTTACATAGAAACTGTTTCATTTTGGATCCTTTTACTTGCCTTTTAACATTTCAAATAAACTTTTTGAATCTGGGTTTTTTTAATTACAGAAGAGTTTCATTGATTTCACAAACTTGCATGTTTTCTTAAGAAATTCTTCAGTTCTGAAATGTTACATTTCTAACACTTTAGCACAATATACTGAAATTGAAAAAAAAATTCCTACGCTAATAAGGTTGTTGGCATTTAGCTATACAATTATACACAGCATTAAATTTTGTTAATGTTTAGCTTTTGGGAGATGAAAACATTAAATTCACCTCTTCATTGTTACCTGCCAGAAAAATACAGCACTACTCAGTACTGTTGTTTAATATATTCAATGTAATAGGAGAAATGCAGAAGAAAATGTACTGTTTTATTGTATGGATACTCACAGCAGTACCTGGGCTCCACTGAACACAATGGATTTGTGAGAAATGTGCTATTTAAATACTTTAATGATGTTATAGGCATTCTAGCCATCATAAGCATAAGTCTTCAAAATATATCTTTTAATTCGAAAGATAAGTGAATGTAACAGAGAAATGCTTTAAAAATAATCAACTATTTTATCATATTAGTTTGATATGGCTAAATACCCATGTTCCCCCCAAAATAAGACAGGATCTTATTTTCTTTTGGGGCCCAAAATAAACTAGGGCTTATTTTTGGGGGGAGTCTTATTTTTTCCCCATCTAAGGGAGGTCCATTTCTGCTTGCTCACAGTGGGGCAGGAGGCTGCATGGTGCACCAGTGCTGCTGTGAGTCAGGTGTTGGAGCTGCCTCACATGCCCCACACCAGCTTACCTCAGGGCCCCTGCAGCCAGGCCACCTACACCAGTAGTGGGTTTCAAATCCCGGTGCTACCAGTTTGCTATTGAAACCGCGCAGGCATGCACGCTCACTTGGCCAGCGTGCGGAGGTTCTGAGCATGTGCATTTTTGATGACATCTGGGTGAGCGGGTGGAGCCTCCCACCGCCACCACTACCGGTTTGCCTGAATCGGTAGCAACCCACCTGACCCACATTCCAATATCTGCCTCATGGTGGAGGCTCCAGCAGCTCCATCCATCAGGACACTGTGTGGCTACCAGCCCACTTCTGCTTGCTCGTGGCCACAAAGAAGCAGGAGCCCAAGTGAAGTGCTGTTGCTGCGGTCACGAGGTGAGGCAGGGGTTGGAGCTACCCCATGCACACCACACCGGCTTCCCTCAGGCCATCCATGCCCTGACACCTTCCTTGCCTCACGGCACAAGTACACCATTTGGTCTCCTGCTCCACTGCAGCTGAAAGCAGAAGTGGACTGGCAGCCACGTAGGCTCCTGCTGCACATGGCTGTTCGTGCTGCCATCACAAGGCAGTGTCAGAGCATGGCTGGCTGGCTGCGGGGGCTCTGAGGTAAGCTCCACCACCACCCCACCTCACCTCATGGCTGTGGCACCATGAGCAACCAGACGGAATGGTCAACTGGCCAGCCACGCAGGCTCTTAAGTAGGGCTTATATTAGGCACATGCTAGAGCTTATTTCGGGATAAATCATATTTTGGGGAAAACAGGGTAGGTTTGTACTTTCAAACGTACATCATTATTACTATTGCTGGAATACAGTCCGTGTTCATGTTGTCATTTCAATTTCATAGAGCCAAATTTGCGTCTGTAAAGGAAGACCTCATGCTACTAGCTGTAGGAGTAATTGGTGCAAGTTCTTTCTTGCTAAACCATGAAGACTGGAATCAGGTACATACATCTTTTCATTTAGTCCACTCATGTATTAAATTAAGATTTTTTTTCTCTTACACGTGGTTTGCTACCCATAAGAACCCTACTTCTATAGGATAGAGTGTATCCATCTAAAGCTTTTTTTTTCTTTCTTTTGAAAGGTTGTGGACTACCTCAATAGCACCACAGGTATCAGTCTGCAGAGCATTACTGAGGCAGTCTATGCAATTCTGAAGCACAGTCTAGGTAATACAATGAATGTCTGATAGAAATCCTTCATTTTTCTTGAAGAGCCTGCTTATCAAGAAATGTACTATGGTATTTGACATAGGCATGGGATTTGTAAGCAGATAACTACTAAAAAGACACTGCACATCCTCATACACTTCAATAGTTTAATTGATATCACACAGTTTTGGTTACCTTAATCTTTTAAGAGGGAAGAAGATTTAAAGAAAGGTATCTTGTCCATGACTAGGGCATCAAAACCATTTACAGTCTTGCATAACCATTACAACACAAAGAATTATAGCAGTTTAAGACAAATATTAGATGTATGGATTGTGAAGATAAATATTACATGTAAAAGCAGACGCTTTAGCATAAACAAGTAAATATATCTGACAAAAAATACATTAATGTGTTCCTCTCTCTAGAACTGATAAACTGTTCTGAAAAAAAATCAGTGTCTTTATTTTGTATTTCTAGTTTAGTGCAATAATGAAGTGCAATAACCACCTAACTAAGCAGAGTCTGTACCACAAATATTCTCCTTTTCCTGTCCTATTGGAGAAAATACATGATACTTTTCCTAAACTCGGTTGTATAATTTATCTACATGTTAACTAAACTATGCTATGAAGCTTTTTGCTTCATTCCATTTTATAATGTAATATCAAGCTTGCAGATTTTTCTTCTTCTAAAATAATGTATGGCTGTCACAGTCCCAAGTCCTACTTTTGGCATCATTGTGTCATGCTGAATCTTTCTCCTTCATAATTGTCATTTATTATAGAATTGTGAAGAAACCCAAGCTAGGCCCCATTTCAGATTTGTCAGCATGAACTTGAGCGCTTTTGTCCACTGTTCCTCTGAGTTAAACTGGGTTTTAATGGAGTAGGAACCACCATTTCCACCTGTATCTTCAATCTTGCCCTTTTCCACGTCCATTCTGTATTGGAAAAACAGATCCTATTAGGTACTGAAAATTCTGGCATTTGGTCTCAAATTAGCACTACATTATTTTTTTAATAAATCCCACTGCTTTTGTAATGTCCTGATTTATTAATCTTTAGATATAAGTTTTATGTTAAAGCTCTTGCTGAGAGAGAACTTCAGTTTTCTTTATTTGGCATAATATTTTCAACAACCAAATGACAAAGCAGAGTCAACTAAAAAATACCAAGACCACTAAATGTGGTAGTCTATTATCAGTACTTTGAAGAACCACAATAATCTAGCTGTTGTTTCATTGTGTTAACATATAAAAGCAAAACTTCTGGTATACATGAGATACCTTGAAATTAATAGCATTTAATTAAATCATATAATAGTTTAGCAAGAGATACTTAATTTAGATTAACTAGACAAAATTAAAAAGTTTGTAAGAAAAGAAAACCTACTTTCTGTACCATTGACATTCACCTGTAAGGTAAACAGAAACGGGTCTCGCCCTTTTCTACTTCCTCTTTGAACTGTTGTACACAATCTAGAAATGCCACCATTGCATGGTCAAATTTATTGTCCCAGAAAAACCGTAAGCCTCCTGAACAGTAAAGAGGCAGCTCCTTGAAGATATAAATGTAAATATTAGAAACACAAGGAATTGTCCTACAGTTCTACATTATTATTAATGAAGCTGCTTAACCTCTTTACTCAATAAAGAGCATTCATTGCAACTTAGGTAACATGAATCATCTTTGTTGTTTATTACTGTCTTCTAAACTACCATAAGTCAAGGCTATAGATAACAAGAAAATAAAATCTGTTTTACTCCTGTTTTTCTTAAACCCCAGCTTCTTTTTCAATTAGTATCTAGAGCATTTTAAAATACAAATACCGTATTTTTCAGATTATAAGACATTCTGGACTATAAGACACCCCTAGCTTTTGGGGAGGAAAAATCTGCCTCTGCCTCCCAGCAATTTGTCTCCTTGCAGTAAACAGTAAACGGCTTGGTCAGCTTCAGCACAGCCTATTTAGCACAAGCAGCTGATTGGGGTTGGATCTGTCTCCTGGAATACTGCCTATCAGCTGTTCCAGGCTTCAGTGATCGCCATTGCCCATCGCCACCATTGTCGCCTATTGCCACCTCCGCGTACCCCATTATTGGCTTCTGCCTGTCCCATTTTTGGCCTCTGAACATCCCACTTTCAGCCCATTCCAGGCGGTGGGGATAGGCAATGGCGAATTGCTGGGAGGCAGAGGCCAAAGGGTGGGGGCTGGTGGGCGGACAGGACTTCGGCAACATCCACTGTATAAGACACACAGACATTTTCACCCACTTGGGAGTGGGGGGGGGAGTGCATCCTAAACACTGAAAAATATGATAAATAGCAGATCCTATGAGATCTAGGGTAAAAAAAGTGTAGAGAGATGATACCAAAAAGCACTCATTCTTCATACTGATGTTCCACACATCCAGTACCATATTTAAAAAGTTTATATAAAATATCAAATTAAACAGTACAATTGTAAGAAGATAACATTCAAACACGTTCCTAAATACATATGTAGTACAGTGTTCACATATTTAAGTTGTATGTTTATTATATTTATATTAATAATAAATAATAAATAATAAATAAATAAATAATATATATTTATTATATTATATATTCTTATCTTTTCTTTTATGTACACCGAGAGCGTATGCAGCAAGACAAATTCCTTGTGTGTCCAATCACACTTGGCCAATAAAGAATTCTATTCTATTCTATTCTAAATCAACAAATGTAATTTGGAGTTATAACCTAGAAAAAAGCATAAAGAAATAAACAAGGATTTAAAGATTTAAAATCAAATGTTTTAAAAATTTGAATCCAAGAAAGATTATAAATTGATCTAAACAATAGTTTGGAAAGATGTATTTCTGGATTATTTTAAACCTTTAATATATGTAAAAGATTTCCTGTAATCAAATCCAGAGCTGCAACCCTTTCGAGAATTCTCAGAATTGCAACCTCAACACATCTGAAGGCTACTGAGGAAGTTGTTTACCTGCTTCTAACAGATATTTTACAAAGGCTTTTTTCCTCAACTTTGATTCCAGTTTTCAGACCATTTATTCATGACATACCATTGATTTGAATGCAGCTTTTGTTTCCTGGAACCTGTCTTGTAGTTTTCCAAGGGCATATTGAATAAAATGTCAGTTATACCATTTCCTACTGAAGAACAGCCTACATTTAAAGTGGATGCATTTATAGAATTTGAAGAACAGATAGCTAGGATTTCCAGATTATAACCACAATTTGTGTCTATTATCATGGACTGTTGGATTTGATCATTTTTATTGTTATCCACACCTCTTTCAGAGCTTTGTCCAGGGTCTAGCAATAAATCTCTCTCTCTAGAAATCAAGCAGAATTCAAGAGCTTCCAGAAGAATTGTCATAAGCAAGACTTGAATATATAATAAGTCACTATTTCAATTGTAAGATGTCTTAATCACAAAGAAGATAAGCTACAGTCCACGCTTACAGAATAAAATAGAACTTATCTTTCTCCAACCCTAATGTGGTTCTGGTTTCTGGTTCTTTGTTGTGTACATTATTTAGATAGTAGTTTCATCTGGTCTCCAGCACTTTATCCCTTCCTTGGCAACTTCTGTCCTCACACCTATTGATCTTTTTCTGCTTTTGGGCGAAATGTGTGATTTTTTTGAAGAGACCATATCTAATATATTTATGAATGCCAAGGGCCTCTATTTATGGAGCAATAATGTCAAATGGAGGAACCATGGATCAAATTTTTAAAATGTACACTGTTTTGGATTTGTGCATCCAATTCTCTTTTCTTAAACTATACGTGTGTGTGTATTTCCAATGACAAAATAACCATTGTATTAAGAAAGAATGGAGACTGGAAGGATTTTCAATGCAGCAGAAAATAAGCTTTCAACATTCCAACATTTATCAATAGAACAAAGAACAATAAGATTTTCATTTAATCCATAAAGGTTATATATGGCTAAACTATTATTGATTCATTTTGAAATAGCTTTATTAGTTGTGGTATGCAAAAACTTGATGTACCAAGCTTCTTTCTGAGCTTTTTCTCAAAGAAGAATTCTTCTTTCTGTATCCCCAGCACAAAGATTCAAAAAGAAATGTGGATCATGATTTTTAAATTGTAAATAGCCTGCCTTGCAGTCACATTTTTATAGGAGCTAAATGCTATGGAAGTTAAAGCAAATGTGTTCTTTATATCAGTAACCAACAGTTGTAGTTTTGAGACTGGAAAAGAAAGGGAAAAAGTTAATCAAATAAGAGGAAGTGTATCAGAAAGAAACACTGAATCCATGATAATGGAAACAAGAGAAATTTATGTTGGTAGAACAAAATCAACTTACTGTTTGGCTTTTCTAACATTTTACAGCCTTGTCAAACATCTAGGATATTCAGCAAAGATCTTCAGTAAATACTCATCCCTATGCAAATATGAAATATCTTCCAGCAACAGCAATAGGAAATCACGAAGAAAAAGAGGGTTATTTTTTAACTAACCAAATGATTGCAGCTTGTCTGGTTTACAAAAAGCTTTTCTCACTTATATTTTCCCCAAATACCCACAAATTGTACAATGCATTTTCACAATGCTGAGGGTTTGGGTTTTTTGTTTGTTTGTATGTATGTTTGCTGACCCAGATAATTTTCTAATGTATTTAATTTACTTGAATTATTACTGACCAGCTCATTTACTGACATAGGATCATTAGAGCTCAAATGGAAAGTAATTCTGGGAGAGAGAGGGGAAGGAAGCTAAAAGTTAAGTCAAGGATGGAGCTGATATAGAAATTCTGCCTAGTTCACTTGATGGGCAATGGGTTTTTTTATGAAGTATGTTATTATAAACTTATCTTGTTATTTTTTAAAAAAATACTTTTATATTTTTCTGTCTCTGAGACAGTCTTGACTCCTGGCAACTATAGGGACAATTCCATGCAGTTTTCCAGGCATCATTTGCAGAAGTGATTTACCATTACTTTTTTCCTAGGAAAGTCACCCAATTCGATACCACATCTGAAGTGGTCATTCATCTGTCTGACTTGTAAACGCAAAGATTAAAATCTTCTGCATCTCTTTACTGTCCTTGTACAGGTCATTTGGATTTCTGCAGCCCAGTTTTATTAGCCCTATTTTATGCATACATTTGAAATATGTTAGTATATAATCTCCATTTTCAGACATTCTCACTTTATTTCAATTTAGTTCAAAGTATTTGCCTTAAATATATGAAAATAAATGCTGGTATTCATTGCAATCTTCTAACTATGATTGCATTTTTATGTTCAACAGTATACCAGTTGCAACAGGAAGCACCTCGTCCCAAGAGGATCATTTGTCCTCATGAGGTCAGTTTAGCTTTTTGCACATACTATTTTATTAGCAATATATTCATAATACGGATCATCATCTTTCATTAAGAATTGTAGATATATTTTATCATCAAAGCTTTTTACATCTTTATTTTTAATTTACAAAGTGGACATTTAAAAGTTACATCAATATGCTATGTATTAGACTGTAAGTAAAAGCATGTAGTCATTTTTATAATTACAGTGTCTTCAGCATATGCAGTTTTTAATTGGTATTAGTTTTTTCAAACAAATATGTCATCTGACAATATTTGTTTTGATAAATTCCCAAGAATACTTTGGATAAAATGAAATCTTTCTATATTACTGAAATGTGAAAAACTATATAAAAACACTGATTATTTATTTTCTGGTTTCATATTCATTTTTTAACAAATAAAGAAAGTTGTTTCTTTGCTCATATTCATGTTTATATGCACAGTAGACATCTATTTGCACAATATCTTGAATGAAATCTACAATCACCTTTTGTTTCCAAAAATATCATGAATATTTATTAATGGTCTATCTCAGCTTCATGAAAGCTTACTTTTCTACTACGGATTTTATGGTTGCTAAATATCTAATTAATGAGATTTTTCCTTTGCTTATACATTCCAGGAGATATTTGCAAGACCTTTGTGTAGAACATTAAAATAGCTCCAAGTACAGATCATCAATCTGGTGTATCAATTTGTCAGTGTCTGATGAAATATGGATTTCAACAAGCAGATTAAATTTTGTTTCCTTATGGATCTGCTCATAGTTTAGCAATCTTTTTTGATGATTTAGTAGACTGTATCAAAGAATTTAAACCTTTCTTCTTAAATAGAATTGTTCCTGCCAATAATCAGCAATTGGCTGGAAAGAGTTCTATTTCAAGCATCAGACAGGAGATTTTTCCAACAGCAGCTCCATTCATGCAAAATTGGCCAAATTTGTAAGCTGCAAAGCTTGTAAGTCAACTTTCTTTTATTCTTTGTGAGGCATCATTACAGATCTGCAATAGAATATTCTGGATGAAAGGGAATCAAACTGTATTGGCTTCACCTGAGAAATTCTGGTTATTTGAATTTCCTCAAGCTATCTTTTTAGAAAAGTATTCCACAACATGTTTTAGATTTTCTCAATAAAAGCTTAACTATAATTAGTAGGACTAAGAAAAATTGTAAAATAGGCTCTCAGAATCTATCATCAGTCCAATAATTGTGGCTATTTTTATTAATATCTGGATTATCGTGTACCAATACAAATTTATCAAAATACTATTAAGTACCAAAATGCTGGGGTAAACAAATATGTGGATTTTTATAACATTAATAAACTATAAATCACAATAATTCCACTATATATTTTGATTCCATTAACCTATTTTTTTAAATTTCCATTTATATCCTGCCCTTCTCCGGAGACTCAGGGCGGCTTACAATTTTATTAAGCACAAACCAATGTGCTTAGCCATAGCCTTCATTCCTTGTATATGCCT
>JANHFM010005278.1:25764-37108 GCA_032468115.1 Grayia smithii | reverse complement strand
AGCCGGCTTAGCCGGCTGGGGAATTCTGGGAGTTGAAGTCCACACGTCTTCAAGTGACCAAGGTTGAGAAACACTGTTTAGGGGCAAAAGATATTAAAGAACAAACGGCTACAGAAGGAAATAATACCTAGGATTTATACACAGCGGAAGATAACCTGTAAGTTGCCGGAAAAAAGTCACTTCGAACGCGAACCATCCTCAACTTCCTACTTGTACGCTGATTGGCTCCACGTCAATCACTTCACTTATTACTACCGAGCTCCACCCACACCAACCGGAAGTTGTTTCTTGAGCGCATGCGCACATCACCGGATAAGGCCTGTCCGACAAAGGCACAAGGAAAAAAATCACGTTGGCTAAAATCGCGTTCTGTGATTGGCCAAGAAAGGGCGGTGGCGGGGCGTTATGTTCTCACTTCCGGCGGTAACGAAGCCGGTGGTTTTCTCAGGTGGTCGCGCGCGCGGGATAAAAGGAAAGAGATCTGGCTTGGAAAATTGGCTTCCCCGCCCCGCTATGGCCTCTCTGCTCAAGGTGGACCCAGAAGTTAAGATCAAGGTATGGGAGGAGGGGAAAATTCTAATAAGCCCGCCGCGGGCGTGCCTCTAGGCATGTGCAGAGTGCTACAAAAGGTCAATCCAGACAAGCTTCCGCCACGGCGACTATTCTTGCCAGCCGAACGTGATCAAAGCATGGTAGTTTTTGTACAGCGACAAGCCACAGATCCGTTGAACGCCACATGTTTGGATCAAGTGATCTGCCGTTGGGAGCTTTACTGGTACGGCGTCACTGGGCTTCCATTCGTGAGCCAGTCTGCTTATGAACCGAAAACACGACAGGCTGCTGTTTATTCTTATCATGGGCGTTAAAACCCGCGAAGCTGTAACCCTTCAGGCTTCTTCCCATGGCAATGAAAACAAGAGGTTTGCGTTAGAACATAACATTTTTTATCTAGCGAGGTTATTGAATTCCACGACAATCTTACGTTTCACACATTTCCTGGGTGGGATATTTTTTTTTTACCTTGAATAGCACACAAATTTATGTAATCTGGGAACATAATTCAAGATTATTAATCATTCAGCCGCTATGCTTCTTGCAGTGGCTAGATATGTAGCTTGATAGCAGTCATTTTGATTTTAACAAATGTTCTGTAGGTTTTTATTCTATAAAGGCTGTATGAGGTAATTTACTATTATTTGAATATTGCACATATAAAGTTATTTTTAGAGTTACTGGGCAAAACGGTAATTCCGTTTGATATCGACATATGTATTTTACTATGTCTTATAGTATTAAATAGAATTAGTTTAAATTGCATTTAAAAGAGTAATATTCAGTATGTTTAGTATGCAGATTAGTAAGTAAACAAAATTACATTTTGTTATTGACAAAATGTAATTATAGAATACTTGTGAATAATTGCGAAAGAAAATAAAAATGCAATAGACTGCAATAGTCATAGTTGTATATATTTCAAAAGTAAATCCTGATATGTATAAAAGACTTGCACACAATAGTAATTGTATTCTGAGAAATATATATAACTTTACGCTTCAAAATCCTATTTAATTTATACATCACCTTTCTCACCATTTGAGTGATTGAATAGGTGAAAAATTTGCATGAAGTACCAAAATGGATTCCTTTTAACGGCTGTAATAAAACAGCAGACTTTAGGCCAAATCAATTTGGCCAGTGGTTTAAGAAAGATATATAAATGTAATGTTAGTTATGAATGCAGTTTTTAAAATTTTGTTTATAATTCAATCCTAAAAATTGCTCAAAAATAAGACTAATAGAATATAATGAACCTTATTTCCAGAAGCATATAAAAGATGAACTCAAATGAGATTTTTTTTAAAAAAATGCTTAAAGTAACTTAAAAAATATATTAAGAATGCTACAATTTCTTTAAAGTCCATAGATTTTACTTTTGTTCTACCATAGTAATGTTTGTTTAAATAATATGATACCCATCACATTAATAACATAACATTTAGGCATTTGGTATTATTTTAATACATTTTGAAGAATATTAATATTGTTTATTTCTATTCAGCAATAAAATTAAAATTTTTGACTTTATAAAATGCAATTCCAAATTTTTTAATACAAATAGTACAGTAAGAAGCAAGTTCTACTGCATCATCTATATCTTTCACTATATTTTTCAATTTTTTATGGGACCCCACCAATTAAAGAATTCTGACCAAAAGACCAGAAAATCTTGTTCTTCACAGTCTCAGAGTCCTTCAGGTGCTTTTTTGCAAACTCCAATGCATGTGTTTTGCACTGAGGAGAAGCTTCTGTCTAGCCAATCTGCCATAAAGCCCAGGGCTGCAATGATAGTTGTCTTTCTGGAACTCTGTCCCATCTCCCACAGAATTTCTGGAGCTCAGAGTGAGCATTGGGTTCTTGATCACCTCTCTTACTAAGGGTTTCTCCCCCGATTGCTCAATTTGATCTGGAGACCAGCTCCTGGAAGAATCCTGGTTGTGCCAAACTTCTTTCAGTTGAGAATTATGGAGGCCACTGTGCTCTTAGGAACCTTCAATGCAGCAGAAATAACCCTGTTTCAACTCTGCAGGCAGTTCTTTGACCTCATGGCTTTTGCTCTGTTGCAGTATGCATTGTCAGCTGTGAAGCCTTCTATAGAGAGGTGTGTGTCTTTCCAAATCATATCCAATCAATTTAATTTACCACATGTGGATTCCAATCATGGTGTCGAAACATGTCAACAATGATTAAAAGAAATGGGAGGCGCCTGAATTAAATTTCATGTCTTGTTGCAAAGATTCTGAATACTTAGGTTAATGTGATATTTCAGGTTTTTCTTTATAATAAATTTATAAATATTTCTAAAGCTGTTTTCACTTTGTCATTATGGGCAACTGAGTGTAGATTAATAAGAAAAAGAATTTCAACAACTATAGAATCAGGCTGCAGCATAATAAAATTGACAAAAGTGAAGGGGGTCTGAATACTTTCTGAACGCACTATGGAACAACAGGATAATGGTAAATAAAATTTATTGACATCATCTTCATTTGAGGTTCTGCTTGTTCTTGCTGCTGTCCTTAAATAAAGGGAAAGATGGAACTGTACAAGTTAGCATAAAGTAAAATAAGTTAACATTAACAAAGTATAGTTATTAATCTAGGAACAGATTAAGAAAAACCAAATATAATATTAAGGAAAGTATAATAATTATAAAAGTAGGAGACCTTGGTGACATCAGTTGACAGAAATTTTGAGGGATAAGACACAATATGTAATAGAAGAATATATTGCAACTTTAATGAAAAGATAGACTTTTGAATTGGGAAAAGTTAAAAAGAACTCAGATCAAATGAAGATAAATCAAGACATGATAGAGTATGTTTCAGTTTTGTACATGTCAGTAAAAAAGTAAAGCCATTCAGTTCAATGTGATGTTACTTAGGCTAGTCTATCTAGGATTTTGGGCTGAAAAGTCAGTCATTAAAATTTAAAATTCCATGTATATGGTTCCAAAAACTGAAATTTTGAGAAGAGGGTTATCCTGGCCCCTAATATGTAGAAAATCATTAGAAATTATTTTAATCTACCCTGTTCCCCCCAAAATAAGGCATCCCCTGATAATAAGCCCAATTGGGCTTTTGAGCACATGGCAATAAGGCCAAGTGTTTATTTCAAGGTTGAAAAAAATATAAGGCATGGTCTTATTTTCGGGGAAACACAGTAATAAAAGTATCTGTTGGTTTTCTAGTATCTAATTGCTTTATTAGATAAGTCTTATATTCTGTAACAATGATTCAAAAAGATCATTTGCAAGTAGTTTGTATCTGTGAGGAGAATTGTAATTTATGCAGGCGAGCAAAGATAAAGTGCTTGGGGTGATGATGTTGCACTTAATTCAGATATGCTGTACTAATTTGCACTTTTTCTCTTTTGCAGGTAGACTCTTTCAGGGAGAGAATCACAGGTGAAGTAAGTGCCTGATTTCTTCCTGCAATTTCAAAGAATAGAATAGATTAGAACAGAGCAGAGCTTTGGAGAATAGTTTGACCCTTCTTTGTGGCAGCCCCTCAAATACTGGAAAACTAATATGGTTTCAGACAGTTAAATTTGCTTCTGATTCTCATAAAAGAGACTTTCTCTATAGTTTAGTGATTACTGACTTCAGAAAATTATAGGACTTTCGTTATATACCTTTAGAAGCAGCTCAGCTTTCAAGGAGTTTATCATTCTAATGTTTTCTCCTGATCATACCAAGGCTTGGCCTTAGCCTTCTTTCTGTGGAATCACAGAATTATGTGATTATACAGAATAATGTATTAATAATTCATGCATCATAGGTGGTGGTCTTTCTCTTTCAGGCTGAGGATCTAGTGGCAAATTTTTTTCCAAAGAAGCTTTTAGAACTTGATGGGTTCCTTAAGGTAAGAGCTTTATTTCCTTTATTTCAAGAATGATACATTATCAAATATGTATTAGTTATTAGCCAGTTATTAGCTTTTAATACTGCAATGGATAACTGTTCCTGAGCATAAATACCTCACTCTTTTGGATATTCTGCCCTAGGATCCCATTCTGAACATTCATGATCTCACACAAATCCACTCAGATATGAACCTTCCTGTTCCGGACCCAATTCTGCTGACAAATAGTCACGATGGACTGGATGGGGTAAGGTTGGTCATCTGTTTGTAAAATTTAATGATTGATTAAAACAACATAATTATATTAATAATACTGACTGATAATCTGGAGAGAGAACGAAGTTTTCTGACATTTGAAGCAAGTATCTGCTTTGTAGCATGTTTCCTGAGCCTACTCTTAAGGAAGGGTACATATATAATATTTCCTCTCTTCTTTTTTTAGTCCAATATGAAAAAGCGAAAATTGGAAGACTGTGAAGAGACCTTCCAAGGTAGATTTTGTGTTAGTTAATTATTGGCTACCAATTTTGTTTTTGGAAATTTGTCCTAATTGAGGAAATCACTGAGAACACAAAGTATGTAAAACTTCTAAAAGAAGAATCTTCTAAAAGAATTCTAAAACATTGATATGGTAACAAGAAAAATCTACAAATGTTTTGTATATTTTTTTTGCATTCGGACATACCATGAACAAAATGCATGTTAAAGCTGGCTCCTTAATATTTGATTAGCTCTGGAATTTGAAATGATCCTCTGAAATGCTATTTTTCTATCTTAAAAAGAGAAAGAACCGGGTCTCTGTATAATGAACAGAGTAGGATCCCAGAATTGGATGTAATCCAAAGAATGGAAGTTGATTACTTATTACCATAACCTCAATCAGAAGATCAACATCACTTGCACTATGGAGTTTAAAATTGGATTAAAAGTGGAATGGGGAAAAAAGGCTTGAATTTCCATGAGAAATTGGGTTAGCTTGCTTCCCCGGAATAAGTAACTAATGTCAGACCTGCCCCAATTCAGTCCATTATGAAAGAAAGATCCTTGATTCCATTAAATTGAAGCAAAAGGTTTTTTTATTAAGGAAATTGGTTGCTCTAAAGTTAGTCTAGTTCTAAGGTTTTCTGCATGAAAAAGATACAGAAAAGTTCCCTTCTCCCCAGACTCCTGTGATCAGTCCATGCTTCACCAATCAGAACTCGCTAAAATGTTATGAGAACACAGATGTTGTGGGCAATTCACATTCCTTTCCCAGAGTGCATGTCCTTGGTGCCTCTGGTACAAACCTGGTTCTGGGCTTCTCTGTTCTTCATCACCTGTCATTCCCCCCTCCCTATTTCCCATCACATACACACAGTCATATTGCCTATTTGTCCACCATCACTCCTCCTTCAGTCTTCGATGGCAGGAACTGGCAGGACCTACAACTAGTCTCTTTCCATGGCACTAGGTACCAAAGTGTTTGTCATGCCTAATGGTATGCTGAAGAGCAACCAGCAGCTGGTGGACATCATTGAGAAAGTAAAACCAGAGATTCGGCTGCTGATTGAGAAGTGCAATACAGTAAGTATTGGTTTGTCTTTTTTGCCTTACGAGATTCTGTTTTACAAGACACCTTATTAGACATGCTGCTTTTAAGAGGGGAGAGGTAAAATCAAATGCTTTTCAGTTTACAAATTCAATAAATATTCTCTGTACCTCTGGGATACCTTTTGCAGAGGTATTATACTAAGGCAAAATTTGTTACAAGTAGTCCTCGACTTACAACCAATCATTTAGTGACATTACAATGCCATGGAAAAAAGTAACTTATGATAATTTTCCAAACGATTGGTTTCAGTAATTCAAATACTTGACAATTGGCATGTATTTATGATGGTTGCAGTGCACAAGATCACCTTTTGAAACCTGACAAACAAAGTTAACGGGGAAGACAGATTTACCTAACAACTCTGTTACTACCTTAACAACTGCAGTGATTCAATTAACAACGGTCATAATAAAGGCTGTAAAATGGGGCAAAATTCACTTAACCATCTTCTTAGCAACAAAAAAATTGGGCTCAATTGTGGTTGTCACAACCTGTTTTATTTTTTAAAAATTATATGTCATCTGTCAAATAATCAGTTCTATGTAGCAGATGGTAGAGAACTTTGGATATACTTGGCTGCTGCTGTGCTGTACAAAGATACTTTCTATGTAGACAGTTACTAGGAGTATCAATTTTTGATTGGGTGGAGGACTGATGCAGTCAGCCATGATTGTGCTCCTGTGTCTGAAGGGCTGTAGCTCAGCAATCAGGGCTAACCCAATGTTAGAATTGATCATAAGTGTCTAAGGTCCAAATGTTTGTTAAATTACTACTTTTTATAACTATTCTGGAAAAAAATGACCTCTCAGTTAAGCAAAATGTTTCATGCAGAGCTCAGCTAGCAAAACATTTGTAGACAGAAGGATAGCATTTCTTTAACATGCTGTTTTGTTCTTCAGGTCAAAATGTGGGTACAACTGCTGATTCCCAGGATAGAGGATGGAAACAACTTTGGTGTTTCTATTCAGGTAAATTGAATATTAAGGAGATAATTCTGAGAAATTATGCCTATGGATAAATTACTATGGATGGAACCTTCTCTTAATGGGGGAAGAACAAATCATTATTTAGAACTTGACTAACTTGTAGGAAGTGTTTCCCATGATACAACTGCTTTTATCTGAAATGGTTCAGGGTTTCCTGCCTGGGCAGAGGGTTGGACTAGAGGACGTCCAAGATCACTTCCAACTCTGTTATTGTGCTAGCGTTTTATATTCTTCTACTCCATTTTGATTATTTTTATTTCATTTGACTCAGGTTACTTAAATTGGAAGTTAGAATTCATAAGCAAAATGCTGTGATCACAGGTAGTCCTTGCTTATTAACTGCCTCATTCAGAGACCATTTAAGATTATGATAATGCTGGAAAAAAATATGTCAAATGACCACATCAATGACGTTTGTGATCACCATTATAATCAGTACACATTGTCCTGTATCTGACCTGGTGTTTTTCTTCTATTCAGCCCTTGTAGAGCAGGGAGAGATTAGAGAGGAAGGAATTGCAAGAGAGTAAGCAGGCACAGAATGGGGAATATATACAAAAGGAATGTGATGGTACTAGTTTGAGGCTGGGATCCATTAGCATGCTGTGCAAACACCCCACCGTGTTTCTACCTATTTTTTTGTAATCATTCATCTCCAATCTCCACTCTATGAAAGGCAAAAATGGGTCAGGCATAGGAGAGATTACCTACTAAAATTGCCTGATTCCCCTCTCCCTTGAAGAGTAGAGAATTCGGAAAGGAAGGGATTATAAGAAAGTTAACAGGCACATAATGGGCAATATACCAGGCTGTTTGCATAGAATTCTCCTGACTCCCAGCCCTGGCACCAATGCACTGCTTTCAAATTCTATTTTCCATTATGTGCCTGCTTTCTAGATGAGCATTCCAAAGGATAGAAGAATGGTTAGGAAGCAAACAAAAGCTTAGGGTATGAAACTGATTGGTTTTTTTCAGCTTTGAGCCAGTAGGGATTGGGAAAAAGAAAAGAAAGCAATCCCAATTACAGGTAATCCTTGATTTATAAGCACAATTGAGCCCAAAATTTCTGTTGCTGAGCAAAACAGTTAAGTGAATTTTGTCCCATTTTATGACCTTGCCACAATTGTTAAGTGAATCACTGCAGTTAATCAGTTAGTAATATGGTTAAGTCAATCTGGCTTCCTTGTTGACTTTGCTTGTCAGAATGTTGTCAAGGTGATCATGTGAGCCCAGGACACTGCAACTGTCCAAGTACAGGCCAATTGCCAAGCCCTTGAATTTTGATCATATGATTGTGAGGATGCTGCAACAGTTGTAGGTGTGAAAAATGGTCATAAGTCACTTTTTTCACTGCTGTTGTAACTTTGAATCATCACTAAGTGAATGGTTGTAAATTGAGGACTACCTGCACTTCATTTCCTATTTAGCAACCATTTCAATTAACAGAGATGCAAGCCCCAATTACTGTTGCTAAACAAGGTCTTGTATTCTGCCTATAAAAGCTGTCTGGATATATCCAATTATAATTGTCCTCAGTATGAAGTCTTCTCTTAATATTTTCTTGCTGGCTTCTTTTTTTGCAGGAAGAGACGGTAGCAGAGCTCCGAACTGTGGAGAGTGAGGCAGCTTCATATTTAGACCAGATCTCTAGGTGAGTATCTCCTTGCAGAGCATTTCAAGTTTTGTTTTGTTTTTGAGATGGGATAACTCTCCAGAGTATATGCTGTTGTGTGTTACTTACACCATCCATTGTACCACTTTCCCCCTTTTATTTCAGATACTACATCACACGAGCAAAGTTGGTTTCTAAAATAGCAAAATATCCTCATGTGGTAAGTGTTAAGTGAAGATATTAAATTGACTACTGAATTAGATTTAGGATCATTGGGTGGATTAGAAATAATTGAAAAGATTCTAGAGCATGTTCTCTTTGGAAATAATAATATGAATCAAATGCCTAGATCTAGATTAGATAAAAAGTAGGCTGTCCTTAGAAACCCCTAGAAACAATTGTATTGCTGGATAACTGAATATATTTTCTGGAGATTTAAGGTAAAAGTATGAGTAAAATACTATTTTAAAACATGCTGATTAACTTTCTTAACTTGCAGCTCTTGTCACTGGACAAACAAACCCTCTCCTTCCACTTCCCCAACTGGAAAAAGTTATCCAATCCTACCTTAAGTGCACATCCTTGCTTCAGATTGTCATTATGGAAGTTTCACATAAGACTTGTTCTTTAATTAGAATTTAATTAATAATATTCCAGAAATGGTTGGTGTTCTGTTTATGAAAACCCTGAGAAGATGACAGATTTTTGTACTGTTAAATCTGAGAGATGGAATGAAACTCCTTAGCTATAAATTGTCTTAGTGCAAAGATGGGAAATTTGTACTATAACTTCCAGTAGTACTAATAATGAAGGATCCTAAAAATTCTTCACTCTTGCTTAGGGACTACATCAGGGGTGTCAAACTCATGTTGTCATGTGATGTATTGCGATTTCCCCCCCCCCTTTGCTAAAGTGGGCATGGCCAACACATGATGCATCCGGCCTGCAGGCAGCGAGTTTAACAGCCCTGGACTAAATGGTTCTGATTAAATAACTGTCTCTTTAGGAAGATTATCGCCGCACAGTGACTGAAATGGATGAAAAAGAATACATCAGTCTCCGGCTCATCATTTCAGAGCTCAGAAATCAATACGTAAGTTAATGTTGTTTCTTCCAAGTTGGAAGATAATATCCCTTTTCCTAATGAATTAAGAGTTTCCTGTCACAAAAGTAAGTAAGGGTTTTTTGACCTCCATGTGTTGCTGAATTCAACTCCTAGAACTCCTAGCTACCATAGTCAAGTGAGGAGTATTGGTAGTTGCAAATAAATAGTACATTGAGTACTGTATTTTTGTGCTGTTGTCTTAGATTATTTATTTGGATGTATCATTTGTCCAGCAGAAGCAATTAGCAATTAACTTCTTGTTGAAAGAAATATGGTGATATCTCCTTTTTAAAGAATGATACTTATATAGGCAAGCTAGTGAGTAACAAATTGTATAGATACTGGAAGTCTTGAGAAAGGGATTGAAATTATTAGTGGAAAAAAGAAATACTTTATAATGCAACTGTATATGCAATTGTGGTTGCTGTCCATCTGAGAATAATAGTTAATATTGTCCAAATCATTGAAATCTCGAGAGATACAGTAAAATATATGCTGATTAACAGATAAAAAAACATCTGGATATCTTTTAATAAAACAAGAAACAGACAAAGGAACAAGAAGTAAAACTTATTTCTGTGTTGTGTGCTGTGTTGTTTTAGAGAAACATAATCAGATCTTTAAGCACAGTCTCCATGTAATTGATTGTAGAACAGTCCCACTGCTTATTTAAGGAATCACCCTCTGATAACATGTGAAACTTGCCAATCTGTTTGGATTTGCCCATACCAGATAAATGTTTAAGTGATGCTGATTTAATTTCTATTCATATCTAGCATTGATCAGTCTGAGTAGCTTCTTTGAAGAATGTAATGAAAAATAAGGGTAGAATAATTGATATTTTTGCTTACTTAGTTAATAATTAGATCACCTATTTTAAGCACATCCTATGTTTTTTTGGGGGTGAGGGGACATAAAAATGGGAAATATTGTTCTATTCACATAATATGTAGAATTTACAGTCTGGGCTCACATAATATTCTAAACCTACTTCAAACCACACTGTTATGAAACCCAAAGCTATTATGGCTTCTTCCACTAACCATATTTAAACAAATGGGCATAACATAGTTTCTGAACCAGGGCATGATGATAAAAACATGATCAATTACTGGCAGCTATGCTGCTACTACAGATTTTTTAAAAATAAATTTCCTGGTTTATTTGGACATTTTACATTGTTTTTATGTTATATTGAGAAAACCATAATGAGTTAAAATAGCTTCAAATCTAGAATGAATTAAAATGTATAAAGTCTCCTGGAGCAACCTAATTTGAGAGCATACAAATTCTGAGAAATATTGGAAATGTCCTCACTTCCTTTTTTGAACTCCTTAATAGCTGAGTACAACACATAAAGAGAACTTTCTAACAGAAACCTTTCTTTTTCTTTCTCAGTGAAAGAAATATTGAAATTGTTTTCAAAAAGCTAAAGAGTGTACATATACAGAACCCAAGTAAACCTAAATATTAACTCTAGTTTATTAATGAAATCATCAATAATGTGAAACTTAAGTACATTTCTCTCCAATAAGGCCTTTAAAATGCTTATCTGCTTATTGCTATTAATGTTTTCATATATATATATATATATATATATATATATATATATATATATATAAATATATT
>JANHFM010005278.1:4202-17353 GCA_032468115.1 Grayia smithii | reverse complement strand
CTCCCTCCCTTTCTTCCTTCCGGGCTGCCCAAATTCATCAGCATACTACATTAAATAAAATATAAATATATAAAATTTAAAAGAGCTTTGCCATCCATTCTAATCAAGACCTGGAAGAAAAGCCAGGTTTTTAAAAACTTTTTAAAAGATTTTAAGGAAGGAAACATATAGATCGGTGGGAGGAGGATGTTCTAGAAGGCAGGTGCTCTTCCAGAAAAGGCCTATTTTTTGGATCCATGAGGTGATCTTTAATTGATAGAACCAGGAGTGTGCCCACTCTGTTTGATAATATAGGAAGACAGAAGCCATTGGAGATAGGTAGCCCCTCAGACAAGCAAAACCTATACCATGAAGGTAATGACTATCAATTACATCCAGAAGCTGTCTTGTAGCCATTGCCATTCATGGAGTAGCAATTTTATATGGGCATACTGAGAAATGCCCATCTCTGCTTCCATTGTCATATTCTGAACTAGTTGCCATTTTTGAGTGGTCTTCAAGGGCTGTCCCATCTAGATGACATTGCAATAGTCCACATGCAAGGTGACTAGGATGGGATTTATTGTTTGCAGGGGGCCCTGGTTCAGTAGCAGGTGATATCAGATGAATCTCAGTAAATGTCTTCCTGATTACAGTTGCTGAATATTCTTCAGGCAGGAACTGTGAATCCAGAAAATACCCTCAAGATGCATGCCGTTTCTGAATATGGAAGGGCTATCCCATCCAGGATTTAATATGGAAAAATTCCAGGGCTGGGCAGTCTACCTGCTCAGAAACACTTAGTCTTGTTGGGATTGAGCCTGAATCTTTCCTTTCCTATTCAGATCCCTATACCCTCTAGACACTAGGACAAGATTTGATAGCATCACTTGGACAGCCCAGATGTATACTAGTCCATATATACAACTGGACATCATTAATATACTAATGGTACCTCACCCCAAACCAATAGATAAACTCATTTAAACAGAAATATCAAGAGCACCAAACCCAGAGACATCAACTGGAACAGAGCAAAGAGGAAAACTGCTGTAGAACAGTGCCTCCATTCTTAATCTCAGTAGATAAAACCAGAAAGTCCATGGTATGACTGGTGGACTGTGAGCCACTGAGAGACCAAGGGGAACCAAAATAGCATACCTCCTATGCTCTAGTTTAAAAGTCAATTGCAAAGAGTCTAGTTAATCTCTTTATTCTGGACCCTCTGAAGCTGCAGCTGGGCCACATTCTAAAAAACCTTGCTAAAAGGAAACTGGACAGATATCTGGAATTTTGGGGCCACAGTGAGGAGGGGACATATAATACATTCTTACTGTTGCACTGGGAATCTTACATTCTCCATTTCCCCTCTTCCCTCATTAATTTGAAGTTGCTGCCTGCTTCCTCAATACCAGTTTTGTTCAAAGCCCAAGCAGGAGATAGTTTAAACTTTTTTCAATTTCATGTTCTAACAAAAAGTGTACACAGACAACTTTTAAAAAAAATGTTGCTAACTCATTATAAACAATCTCATTATTCTGATCTTTTTTCACATTTTTATGTGCTGCAATTCCATTCAGGATTAATCTGACTAGGCAGTGGTCCTCATCTCCGTTTCTTAGCCGAGGGAGCTGATGTTGTCCAAAAACACTTCCATGGTCACATGGTACCATCTTTGGGAGAACCGGTTGTTAACTTTCTAAGCAGTTCAGCAAACTGGTTGTTGGAGGAAATCATTAGTGCAGAGAACCGGTTGTTAAATTACTTGAATCCCACCACTGGATAGGACCCAGTATTCAGGTTTATTAAGATCCATCAGGATCATGAGCCTATCTTCTGGGGTGTTGATTCGTGTCATCTGCAGATTTGATGAGTTCCCCTTCTATTCCCTTGTCTAAATTGTTTATGAAAATGTAGAAAAGTACTGGACCTAAAACAAAACCTTGGGGTACTCCACTGTAGACATAGTTCCATTAAGGACTACACGTAAAGTATGGTTTTCAGCCAGTTACAAATCCATCTGGTGGTGGTGCTGTCTGTCTCACATTTTTCCAGCTTAGCAAGAAGTAAGTTGTGGTCTACTTTGACAAATGTCTTCCTGAAATCTAAGTATACTATGCCCACAGCATTTTGCTGATCGACTAGTTTAGTCACTTTGTCAAAAAATGAAATTCACAGCAGCATCTAACTAATTTCACATCTATTGAATTTCAGTCCCAGCAATCAGGAGGCTAGCTCAGTGAATTAAAAAGGCCAACACATTTTTCTTTCACAGCCAGCTATTTTATCTAAAACATAAACAAATGGCATTCTAAATGTCTATGGAGGTTCTTAGTCATCCAGGTCATGGCTGTCCCAAAGGTGCTTTTTTTTCTCAAGAGGCAACTGAACTTTCTTTCACTGGTGAAAGTTGAATGTCTTTGAAGACATTTCACTTCTCATCCAAGAAGCTTCTTTAGCTCCAAGAAGCTTCTTGGATGAGAAACAAAATGTCTTCAAAGAAAAATCAGAAAGTCCAGTTGCCTTTTGAAAAAAAAGCACCTTTGGAACAAATGGCATTCTACAGTACCTTAGAGAGACTACAAATAAGAATTCTTATGTTCTTAAATTTATTATTTATTTATTTAATGCTTACTCTAAATACATCGTCCAAAGATTTAGAACCATTTTACTTTTTATCTTGTCTGCTATTGATAAGGAAGTCAATAGTTCACCATTTTCGGTTTATTTTACTGTTAAATTAAATCTCAATTTATATAATTTATTTGACATCTGGCTTTTTTATATACTTTGCTTCCTTTCTCTCAGGAAAAAGATCAGAACTGCTCAAATAGAACAATAATTCTGATGGTTTGTATTGATGCTTGTATTGTGTCTCTTCTTCCTGTCCCATACCTTGAATCCAATAGATCAGTAAACATGATAAAAAATATAGATTTTTTTAAAAGAATTCTGATACTTCATTATTTATGGGAAGTTAAAATAATACTGTGAAATACTACTGACATGTTAAGAATTCAACCTAATAGTTGATGTCCTCTTCAAGTTGAGCCTAGTTGCTGCTGACCAGTGGACCCATCCTTGACAAAAGTATAAAGATAGCTTGCCTTCTTCCAGGATATTTCAGCTGTCCAATCTAGGTTACAACCTTACTAGTCCTTGGTGGTCTTCCATGCAAGTACATACTACTTTTGGGGAGATCAGCCAGTTCAGTGCTGCTACCTATCTGGGTGAAATGGCCAGAGATTAAGAAGCAAAAGAAAGAAAAGGGTTAAGCAACTCAATGAAAAGATAGCATAGAACACAATAATCAAAAACTTCTTTCTATAGCTGGAAACATATGGACAAAGTTCCCAAAGATTAACTTGGCTTACTGTTGGAGGTCTCGAGTTTGGCACACTAGTTTGGGAACTTTAATTCTCACAATTCCCAGCAAGCTGAGAAATAGGAGGGGGATTCTAAATTCTCAAAAATGTAAAAGGACTGATATTTTGGTAGTAGGGCTAATAGAATGCCAAGAACTGAAAATCAATTAATGATTTCTATTCTTTTTAAATGGTAAGGCTTAGCGCATTTCTAAGTAGCCAAGTCTTGATTCTGACCTTTGATGGAAAAAGTCTCTCTGCAGAATTATTCTCTTGGGTTGTGTTTATTCTGGACAGGGAAGAAAATTCCAATAACGCAAACATAGATGTGCTTTAAGAGAGGAAGTGGGTTTAAGAGAAAGTTGGGATAAAAGAGCCTTTACTGTGATTAGTTTTGGAAAGTAACAATGAAAAAGAGGTTTCCCTATTCTGCAGAGTTTTCCATTTCTGGTGACTGCCTTTCCCATTAACAAAAGGTCAGTTTTAGGGTACTTTCAGCAGGAATGAATGCTGGATAGATTAACTAATTGTTGCCCATCTTTGCTATTCTCAACTGGCTTTACCTGAACATAGTGAAATGCATGATAAAAATGCAGATCCACGTATACAGTATGTTTCCTATATGAGTATTTGTATTTCATACATAAAAAAATCTTTGGATTGAACAGAAGATAATAATATCACAATAGAAGAATAAGCAGGGTCTAAACAAGGTAGGTGTACACCTGATTGAGCAATGAATTTATCCTACCTGGCAGAAAAATATGCCCACAGTCTTAAGTTCCATTGTATGCAGCCCTCACAGACATAAAATCAGCTTTTTATAACATATCAAGAGAAATTCTATGGAAGAAATTATTGCCTAATATTATAAATCAAAGACTCCTTTTATTAATAATATCTACAGTGATATTGTCCTGAGAGCTATGCACAGTGCCCCAAGTCAATGCACTGATTCAATTTCCCTAACCTTGGATGTTTAACAAGGATTTCTCTTTGCTCCATTATTAAATTTTGCTAACAATTTTATTGTCTCCTATTTTAATAACTGGTGCTTCAAGGGTGAAATCCAGCGGGTTCTGACAGGTTCTGGAGAACTGGTAGTGGAAATTTTGAGTAGTTTGGAGAACCAGAAAATACCACCTCTGGCTGGCCCCAGAGTGGGGTGGGAATGGAGATTTTGCATTATCCTTCCCTGCCACGTCCACCAAGCCACACCACACCCACCAAGCTATGCTCACAGGACCTGTAGTAAAAAAATTTGAATTTCACCACTGATGCTTTCATCCGCCTACCTTAACTGAAAGGAATATCCTTTCACCGTTGTTGTGGAGAGCATTTATACATTATTGTGAAGACTGGGAATTATGAACTATCAGAAAATAAATGTCATACTCATCCTAGCATTTTTCTTGCAGATGCAAAGTCTGTTTTTCGAGTCAACAATCACCATCTTACACAATCAAATGCAGCATCTGGGTTTCACTGGACATTTTTCATGCCCACATTTATTGTATTTTGCCATCTTCTCTGTTGTCTTTCCATGGGGCGCTTGCCGTCTATAGTAAAGTGGAAGGTAATGTAACAGGCAACCATGTGAGATGCTGCTCATTGAACATGGCCATACCATTGTAGGCATTTCTCCTGCATTTTTTCTGATATTGACACAGTGCCCATTTGTTCTGAACTGTGTTGTGGCTTACAAGGTCAAGGAGAGAAACGCCTAACAACTAAATAAGTGTGTACATCTCCATGGTGTGTAAAGTGCACCCAATTAACATTTTGTGACTGTCCACCACTCAGCAACATATATAACTGCCGGGTGTACCATGTTTTATACATCTTTGATTTTAGATGGATTGGCATGCATCAATCACAGAGCACATTAGTGATCTCCTTCCACTGCCACCATACCAGGGGTGGGTTCTACTTACCTTTACTACTGGTTCTAAAGGTGCATGTGCTTTGTATGTGATTGGAGTGCGTGCAGCGTGCATTCGGCGTGCGCGCACCAAACAGGTGCTCCCGCGCATGTGTAGAAGCTTTTTTTGCCGAAAAAACCTCAAAGCAGCGTTCTGCGCATGCGTGCGAGTGCGCTCTGCGCAGAGAATGGTAGGTACAGGCGCGCGGGTGGGGCCAGCTCCCGGTTGCATAGAATTGGTTCAGTGACGTCACAGTGTCACCGCTACCTATTCGCACAAACCGGCCCGACCCGGGAGCAACCCACCACTGAACTATACATTATTTACTCTTGCATACACTTTGTTTTTGATGCCGCCATCACTTGTAGATGGGATTCTAGGTGATAAAAGGAGTTGGTCTTCACTAGATCTTCACTGCTGAAGACTACCTGATTGAAATCCCGCTTTTAAACCCGTCTGACACACATAAAAAAGGGGAAGCACCTCAATCACATGATTGTGGCCATTATCCTGACTTATTTGACCTCCCCACTCCCCATAAAAGCATCTCTTAGTCACTCTTCCGGCTAATAAGTTTCTGTCTTCTGCATTCTCAAGTCTCCAAACAATATTTCTGCCCCACATCCAGGATATTAGCAATTAATACTTGTGCTGGCTTAGCCGCAAATTCTTTTGTGAACTGGTCATCTGGATCTGGTATAGTTTCCTTTTCTTTATTTTTCCCATTAATTCCTTGTTAATTCCTTCCTTATTTTCCCAGGGGACTTTATTTTTCTCTATTTCAGCAACAGAACTATGAGATAAAAAAAAAATTATGCATGGCCAGAACCTGGCCACCAAATACAGGTAGTTCTCGACTTACAACCAAAATTGACCCCCCAAATTTCTTCTTGTTAAGTGGAGTTTACCCCATTTTACAGCCTTGCTTGTCACAGTTGTTAAGGGAACCACTGCAGTTGTTCAGTTAGTAACATGGTTGTTAAGTGAATCCGGCTTCCACATTGATTTTGTCAAAAGATCCTGGAGCACTGCAACCGTTATAAATTTGGTCAGTTGCCAAGCGACTGAATTTTGATCCCATGATCACAAGGCTACTAAAAAGATCATAAGTGTGGAAGACGATCATAAGTTACTTCTTTTAGTGTTGTTGTAACTTCAAACAGTCACTAAACGAACTGTTTTAACTCCAGGACTACCTGTAATGATAGACTTCCTGGAACTTGAATGATCTTTAACAATTGCATTTCTAGTATTCAGCAAAAATGCAGTGTTTACAGTTAAGAGTTACTATATGGAAGCCCTCTTCCCTAAGCCTTTTTTAAAAAAGCCCTTTCACAGACAGATGCTTCCTGACAGCCTTGTTTACATAAAGATAATAGGCTTTTATCTTCCATAGAAAATATATTACATTGCAGTAAAAACCAGAATTTCCTGAACTTCATGTGCCGTTCTATAGGAAAATCACAAAAATTCCAAAAACATAGTTATTCTAACCACATAGTTTTTGTCCTATTGCTGACTGATACACTCAGTATGTCACGACTATTCTTGCTGCTTGGACAAAGAGCTGATGAAAGTTACACTGTCTCTGGCAAATAATGGTATAGACTTGTTGTTCATTTGTTTGTTCTCTACACGTCCAAAACTGGTCCCTGTACCTGGTTAATACAATGTTTTTTCAGCCTAAATAACCTAAATCCTTACATTATTATAATATTATTTTTATTGTTGAAATCTTCCTTTCCTCTGTGCCAATATGCTGAGACAGTCTCAAATCCTATTTCAAAAAAACTCCCAGTTGTTCCTGTAGGAGAAACCTGATTTAGGGTCATAGCAATCTTAGTGGCCTGCCTCCACTTTTGTAAACTATGCATGGTGTAATGGGTTTTTCTCCACATATCCTGAAATTCATTACCTTCTGATTTATCTATTGCTTGCTTACAATGATTCTAAGGCTGTTTCTTCACTAATGACTTACAGCATCTTCAGAGCACTACTCTAAAGTAATGTAAAGCCCATCCTCATTAATATAATCTTGACATAGCCATTGCTGAAAGAGTACAAAATGCAATAAGTTGCTAGTGCAAAAGTGACCTAAATAATTTATTTCTAGTATTGGCTGCTGTTTCTCAAGCTGCAGCACTTTCAGTTCTCCCATACATTCCATTTGTGCAGCTTTCCTCTAACTTTCTGCAATTAGAAACTTAATCTCCGAAGATAATTCCAAACTCTACTATTGCAGTCCATCAGCTGTTCTTCTTAGTTATTCTAATTTATGCTATGTCCTAAACATCTAGTCCAACTTCAGTTCTTTGCAGCAGTAGATCAACTGATCCTTCAATTTACTTCTATGCACATTTGAGATTTATCTCAGGTTTTATACAAGTAACAGTTGTACTATGTATTTAATAGAGCAACATTACTCTCTTAAGAGTAATACACAGCCTATTGTTTGGGGAATAGTAAAAATGCATAAATGAGCAATGTTCAGGAATTTTTTTAAAATGAGGTAATTGTTAATTTTCAACTTAGTATTTAGTTCCTTTTTTGTGATCCATAGTCTTTTAGTACGTGCATTATCCACTTTTGGCACCATGAAAGATTAAAGCTGTCATGAAAGGGCGTTTACGTTTTAATCGAAGCCATAAATTCTAAGCCTCCACTTTTTGGACCCAATCCAGTGAGGTCCCATTTCCTGCAGAAAATAGATAAAGTCTCTTGCCATCTAGCAGTTATTGAATTGTCTTTTGGACTGCCTTCATTTAAACAGCTGGTGAGTCTTCAAGTCATATCTTTGCAGCAATGAACCCAAAAGCTCTCCTTGTACTTCTTATACTTGCTTTGGTTACGATTTTTGCTTTGGTGTGTGTGTTGGTGACCAGGAGGGAGAAGTCTAGTCATTGTGGTGCTAAGTCACCTATTTCCTTGGACAGAAGTCAGAAGAACAAGAATATGATATTTGCTGCCCTGTCAGCAGAAGAGATGGTACAGGTAGTGAAATATCTGCAACTAAGGTTGCCTTTGGTAGACGCTTCTCGGGCTGTATTTTCCAATAATTTTATTTATTATGTTGAGGTCAATATCCCTCGCAAGGAAGAGGTGCTGAAATTCCTTGATCATGATGGACCACGCCCTCCTCGACAAGCATTGGCTGTGGTGTATTTTGGAAATCAACCAGAACCAAATATCACTGAGTATGTTGTAGGGCCACTTCCAGTGCCCACGTATCATTGGGATGTGACAGTGCAAAAATATGGAAAGAAATTATCCTATCATGGCAGAACTATAATACTCAGTGAATTTGAGGATATTACGACATTCCTAGTGGAGAAGAAATTTCTAGAGGCACCCACTTTTATGACTCAAGTATTTGGACATAATGGAAGCAATTTTGAAGGTATCCTCGCAATACCTGGGGGGTTTCAGTCTGGAGATCGCTGTTCCTGGGTTACCTTGTTTCAGAATGTAAGTGGCTTTTTCTTGCATCCATTGGGACTAGAGGTGCTTGTTGACCACAGCAGTCTGAATGTCTCTCAGTGGAAAGTTCCAAAAGTATTTTATAATGGCCAATATTTTAACAGTTTGGCAGAACTGGAAAAAGAATTCAAAGCAAAGAGGGTGTTTGTAACAAAAGTCAAGCCGGTTTCTTCTGATGGGGACTTTTCCTCACTTCATCCAAGGACACCTCTTCTAAGATCTGGATCCTTCTATCATGCGCCCTATGGGCCTCACTACAATGTGAGAAACAACCAAGTAACTACCCCAACCTGGAGTTTTGCCTTTCGGATGGATGTACACAAGGGACTCCATCTCTATGATATCCGATTCAAGGACCAAAGGATTGTATATGAACTCAGTGTGCAGGATGCCATTTCTATCTATGGCTCCAATAGTCCTAGTGGAATGTTAACCCGATATATGGATGCAAGTTTTGGACTGGGAAGATTTGCATATTCATTAGTTCGTGGAGTTGATTGCCCTTACTCTGCCACTTACCTTGATGCTATTTATTTAATTGAAAACATCAAGCCAGAAGTACACAAGAACTCAATTTGTGTGTTTGAGCAGAGTACAGGGACCCCTTTCCGACGTCATTATTCCAATTTTCAGTCTGTCTATTATGGGGGACTTTCTAGCTCTGCGCTAGTAATGCGTTTTATAGTTACCATTGGCAACTATGACTATGTCTGGAATTTTATTTTTCATCCAAATGGTGCCATTGAAGGCAAAGTCCAAGCAACTGGATACATAATCTCATCTTTTCTCTATAGTGACGGGCTGGATTATGGTAACAGAGTTGCTGATCACACACTTGGTACAATCCATACTCATGTGATCAACTACAAAGTTGATTTAGATGTTGGAGGTAAGTCCTTGAGAGTCTTAAATAATTTTGATTGTTGCAGTTTGGCAACATTCTGCCCCACTGCTGATTCCTACTGTATCTATCTCAATTTAGGTTTCTTATAGAAAAGCCAAAGAGTGATTTGATGGTTAGTAGAATCAGATACCAGAATAGAAACTGATGGTTGCCCACCTTGATCAGATAGTCAATATTTATGAGCTGAGAATTATTTAGTATTTCAATATTTTCTACTGAACCTCCAAACTAAAAGTTTGCAACTCAACTTCCAGAGCAAAGTAACTCTGCACCTGAAGAGGGCACCATTTGAGCAATGAAAACATTCTCTTTCCTCTCTCTCTCTCTCTCTCTCTCTCTCTCTCCCCTCCCTCTCTCACACACACACCCTATTACAGACAATCTTCAACTTAAAAGCCAATTATTGAGACCAAAATTTGCATTGCTAAATAAGGCAATTGTTAATGAGTTGTGTCCCATTTTACAACCTCTCTTGCCACCATTGTTAATTGAATCACTGTAGTTGTTAAGTTAGCAATATAGTTGTTAAATCTGGCTTCCCCATTGACTTTGCTTGAAAGAAAGTTGCAAAAGGTGATCATGTGACCCTGGGACACTGTAACCATCCCAAATATGAATCAGTTGCTAAGCGTCTGAACTTTGATCATGTGACTATGGGGATGCTACAACAGTCATATGTGTGAAAAATGGTCATAAGTCACTTATTTCAGTGCCATTGTAATTTCAAATGGTCCCTAAACAAGAAACAGGATATACAGGTAATCTGTTGTAAGTCAAGGACTTACACTCTTTCAGATTCAGTGTCTTATAACTGTTTTATTCAAGAGCTGAAGACAGTATGCATAGAGCCTCATTCTCCATTTCCCTCCTCCCCACCTAAAAAACCCAGTCCTGTGAGGTAGGCTTTCATATTTTGAGGGAAACTTAGCTTAAGCTTATCCACCTGCAGTTCAACATTTTAACCACTAAACCACCCTAGTTCCATCATTCATCAATGATATCAAAATAAATCAAATGATTTAGGCTGAATGAAAACAATGTGAATTTCTAAATCCTACATGACTACTTGTTTCTAGCCTCTTGTCTACTCACAGTAACATACAATCATGTACTGTATAAATACACATAGTCTATATTTGCTCTTTAACCCTAAAGTTTAAATATATGTAATGTATGCATGCAACAGTAGTGGGTTGCTTCCGCTCCTGTGCGGTTCTTAGAACCGATAGTAAAACTGGTGGGAGGCTCCGCCCACCTGCCCCAATGTCATCATGGGATGATCTGCGCATGTGCAGAAGCAAGCGCGCGAGGGAAGTGAGCGTGCATGCGCACTCCTGTTGCAAATCGGTAGTAAAGGTAAGTGGAACCTACCCCTGGCATGCAAGCATGAATGCATTTCTCTCTCTCTGTCTCTCTCTCTCTCTCTCCCTCCCTCCCTCCCTCTCTCTCGCCTCCCCTTTCTCTTTCTGATATTCTTATCTTGCACTGGTCAGTTACTACAAGAATAGGAATGTCAATGATAAGCAATCTTTGACAATTTATTAGGTTCAGCTTTCTACAGTCCTTAGGGTAAGAGCAGTTAGGATTAGGTAACAAGTTAAAGGAGTTTCTCAATTTAAGTATGTATAGTATACATGCTCATTTCAGTATAAACTTTGTTGTGTCAGTCCTGGATTTAGTGTATTCGGGTGTCTACACATATTCCAATATATATATAACTACTTAACATTTTATAATCCTATACACATATCTACCATTCTCGTGGCTGTAAAGGCCTAGAGAGGCAATTCATTTTGTTCCTTCAGCTATACTTTAAAAAACCCATAATTTTTATAAAACACAAATATTTTCCATGATTTATGCCAGTAATTCAGATCACTATTAGTCATGCCATAGTTGTGCTGCAGAGAGTGATTTGGGAATATAAGAACCCTGCTGGTCCAGATCAAGGTTCATCTAGTTTAACATCTGGTAAAATTTTGAAGCAGGATATTTATGCAATAAGAGTTCCTTCCTCCCCCTGTTCTACAATTGCATATAGAAACACTAATTAATATTTAATATTATAATTCTTTAGTATCAGAGTAATAGATTATAGCACCACTATAACAATTTTGACAAGTTAATTATTTTAATGCATTGTGAAATACTAATATAATGTGGATACTTTAAACTGAAATACTAAAATACATTATAGAAAATAACTGAGTTCTGTGATAGTTATACAATAGAAACTGAAAAATGTTAATACAGTAATGATCAAGATAAACAGAACCTTTAAAGATGAGAAAACAAGTTTATATCAAGATTAAACATTATTTGTAGGATGTCAATGAACAAAAATTGACATTAACAAAAAGTTGCAAAATGCATTCAAAAAGATTTTGGTTTTTTTTTTAGTTTAATACATAGTAAAACTATTATAATATAGCATAATAATGCTATATTCTACTAGTATTGTAACTTTCTCTGATCTTATAGATAGTAAGGCTATAAATGGTTATAGCCTAATGATGATAGTAATATATAGCCAATTAGCCATTATCTCTGGTAACCATTTACAGCCTTGTTTTATATAAGCCTGTAACCCCCCTTTTAAAACCACCCAGGTTTGTTATTATCACTATATCTTTGCATACTTTCCACAATTTGCTTGTATGCATTATGAGCATTAGTCTGCAGAGAAAAGAAATATAAATGTGGATATATTTTATGTTTTCATGATTTTAGAGGCATCAGAAATGGTGTAATGAGAATTATTAATGTAAATATATAGCAATAGCAATACATACCATTTTACAGTACTTCACAGCCCTCTCTAAGCGGTTTACAGAATCAGCATATTGCCCCCAACAAATTGGGTCCTCATTTTACCCACTTCAGAAGGATGGAAGGCTGAGTCAATCTTGAGCCTAGTGAGATTCAAACTGCCAAATTGCAGGCAGCTAGCAGGCAGCCAGTAGGCAGCAGAAGTAGCCTGCAGTACTCCACTCTAACTACTGCGCCACTGGGGCATATAGTACAATTATGCAATGAATAATCATATGTATTGTTTTCATTCCAATTTGTTTTCTTTTAGTGCCCCTTTGATTAAACTGTTGTAATATATACTGAACTGCAGTTTTTGTACTTAAATACAGGTGTTCCTTGACTTACAAACATTTGTTCAGTGATTGGCCTGTAAAAATTCAGTAAAGCTAATTTGTTCTTTGTTGCCTATGTTCATACAGATAGTTCAAGCAAATTAACTGTTAATAGTGGGATTTATGGCTGGTTCTTATAATTGTGACTGTCACAGCATCCCAACAGTCATGTGATTATAATTTGGGTCCTTGGTAATAGCTTGCAAGTATGACATAGCATTCTGTAGCAGGGGTGAAATCTAAATTTTGTTACTACCGGTTCTGTGGGTGTGGCTTGATGGGCATGGCAGGGGAAGGATACTGCAAAATCTTAATTCTTACCCCCCTCCAGGGGAAATTTCCATTCCCACCCCACTCCAGA
>JANHFM010005277.1:54918-66033 GCA_032468115.1 Grayia smithii | reverse complement strand
CCCCCCCCCCCAGACCACCAAATAAGCAGGCATATAGAAGGAATGAAGGAATGTGCTAAGCACATTATGTTGTGCTTGAAATTGTAAGCCGCCCTGAGTCTCCGGAGAAGGGCGGGATATAAGTGGAAATAAAAAGAAAAAAATTAAAAAAATTAAAAAACTTTGGCAGAAGGGGAATTTAATGTCAATCCTGATCCTTAAGCAGCTGCATTTTCAGTTTGGGGAGATGCTATCTCAGTAGCTCTATGAATTTAGTGGTGAGATAATGATGACTTTGCAGTTGTTCTTTCAGCAATTGGAAATTATTAGAATGTAGAATATGAGCTTGGACTTTCATAAAGTGGTTTTAATTCTTCTTCTGGAATATCTAGATGAAATTAGTTTTTCAGAAAAAATGACACACATGTTGAACAGATTTTTGACAGAATTTACGCACAAGGAAAAGATCATCTTCGTTGCTATCTGAATATTCTTTCAAAATTTGACAGATAAAAATAAGAACATGATCTGCTCCCTTATGATAATATGCAATTTAGACCAGAATGGAGTGAGGAAACTGTAATAAAAACAATAACGATGTATAAGTTGGCTTACCACAGGTTGAAATCCTTATAAGTTGCAAGAAGGCAATTAAGATGTTAGGAGAATTCCTTTTATTCCTTTATGATAGAGGTAAAAGGAAGAATTACTGGCAGCACCATGTTAGAAATGTTATTTACTGGAGATGTTATCCCTCATTTGGACAGATAGTATTAGGTACACTTCTATTTGGTAGCCTTGGTTCCATTTCCCCTTATCACTCTTTGCCCTTCTACTTGTTTTGAAACTTAGGACAAAAAGATAACAGAAAAAGGATGGTGCCAATATTCCACTCATGTACTTTTGGGGTTTCTTTCCACAGCTTAATCAGGCTTGGTTGTCCTCTTCTGGTGTGAATGCCTTTTTTTGAACAATTACAGAAGTAAAAAATCTGCTCAAGGAGACTAACCACCTAGTCCTTCCTCTACATTAGCACAGTTGTTTCTGGATAGCTCACAACCAAGGTATGAAGGCTACAACTTTTTTTTTCTACCATTGCCTCTTCCTGTGTCTTCACTGGGATTCAGTTGCATATTATCTACAGGCTTAATGGTTCCATATGTCCATTTTGAGCAGCTATGGGAAATTTTATAATCAGCTGTTCCCAAGTTATCCCATAGAGTAGACAGAAATTATTGAGAAGGCCAACAGTTGGAATGGCTCTAAACTTCCCATCTTCGCTCTTGAGTAGAAGTGCTAGCTAGATGGATCAATTTTATGACATCAACTTTGAAAAAAGATCATTGCTGCATTTGGAGCAATAGAGCCCATCAATTAACGCATTCCATGAAACAGCATTTTCTTTTTATCAGACCTGTATTGTCAATAAATGTCTAACTCTAGCAGAGAAAAATATATCCCACTCTGCCTTCTTCACATTGCTACGTACAATTTTATAAGTCTCTGAGTTGCCCCCTCCCCACACTTTTAATGGGAAAGATTCAATTGGTGTTTTTTTTTATAGGCATGATATTTTAACCTCTTGTTCTTATTTGAAAGTTACCTCTGGTCATTTCTCTTACCGTTACAATAATGCTTTCCAAAGATATTTGAAATTGGGAGAACTTCCTCTATTCTCTTGGCAATTGCCTGTTTCCACCCTGCTGTGGAAAACTTAAAACCTAAGTGGTTTGAGAAGAATGTTTCAATGGATACCTTGGTTTGAACCAAGGACAATAATGAACTCTTAAGTACTTTAAAAAAAGAATGTTGAGGTTTTTTTTACCTTATGATATACTGGACTTCCCCATCTATTTATTCTATATGTTTCTCTTGAAGCTTTTTGTCCCCACCTAAATTGAGATGTCCCATCTTGTGACAGCTAGAAACCTATTATTATGAGTTCTCACCTCTCGGGTGGTTTCACAGGGCCTGAACCTTTATAGCTGCTGAAATAGCTTTTTCATGGTACAGAATCATTTGACCAGCATAGAAGAGATGATTAACAACTCATGTGGCTTCTTTGGTCTTGGGTGGCATATCAGCCCAAGGACTGGTGTTGGTAATTAAAGCCTACATGAGTATATTTGCTGCCATGCCTTTGAGAATAAAAAAACCCAACAACCCTCAGCCAGTTAGTGGTCACAATAACAACTTCCAGATGTTCTTCAAATGCACAGAATGCAGAGAGAATGCAATCGATGTGCGTGAATCAGTAAATATGACTTATTTGTCTTAGTGACCACCTTAACAATGTAAGACACAATATTAGGTAGGAAGGAATTGTGTGTTTATTTAATTGTTTCTTCTCAGGAGGTTTACTGAGACCATTTAGCAGGGGTGGGTTCTACTTATCTGTCCTACTGGTTCTAAAGGTGCACGCGCTTCGCGTGCACCTTTAGAAAAAGGTCTAAAAAGGTCAAAAAAAGTTTTCTGCGCATGCGCACAGGCATGCTCCACGCGCTCCATGACCAGGCCGGTAAGTACGGGCGCACAGGGGGGGCGTGGTCTGGGATGCATAGAACTGGTTCAGTGATGTCACAGTGTCACCGCTACCGGATCGCGCGAACCGGACCGAACCGGGGGCAACCCACCATTGCCATTTAGACACATACAGTGTTCATAAGATTACCTGCAAAGACCCGATCATTATCCGAAGTAAATTCTAGCTCCAATATATGTAAAGTGAGCCCCCCAAAAGAAGGGAGAGGGGAAAAAGAACAGGTTAGAGCTCTTGGAACTCAAAGCTTAAACTAGCATGGAGTTTTGTTCTTTGTACGCCTTATATTGCACAAGCAAGCACTTATGTAATTGCAAAGGCTTTGTGTTAAATATAGCAGCCTTTCATAACTCCCAGATTTCTGTCTTTTTTTTTTTTTTGCAAAAACCAATATAATTTTAGACTTCTCATGGGTAGTCTACTATTAGCATCTTGCAATGGCCCTGAGCCAATTTTATATGAATGGGAGATCTGTGTCCTACAACTGAAGAGGATAGCAGGTAGTTCTCCCCTAGTCAAGTTGTTCAGTTTTAAAGCAAGTGTTCTTCGATAGAATAGTCTTTATTAAATTGTGGGTGCTTCATCCCTGGAAGCTTTCAAGAAGAGACTAGACAGTCATCTGTCAGAAATGGTATAGGGTCTCCTGCTTGACCATGGGTTTGGACTAGATGACCTACAAGGTCCCTTCCAACTCTCTTATTCTATCCCTACAACCTTGACAGCTTTAAGATGTGTGGACGTCAATTCCCAGAATTCCTCAGTCAGCCAGATATCTTAAAGCTGTCAAGGTTGAAAAATACTGCAGGAGAAATATAGTTTGACTAAACAGAAAAACTCTTGTTTGAAACCAGAACTACTAACACCCCCTTGATCTGAGTAATGAGAGTATAAAATTCTTCAGCAAAATTTTTGTGGCAAGAGTTCATAATTCTCAGCATTTTCAGTGAAACATCTTTCTACTCTCCTTTAGCTTCCCTTCTGATAGCTATTGCCTGATCAAATATCAGCTTATTTTACAAACTAGTGGACATGATGGGAACAGAAAAGCATGGATTTAGGATGGGGAGATCAATCATGGATCCATGTTAGATTTTACAACATTATACAAAAAAAATACTCATCAGCCTTCAGAGGAGTCGTATTCATATGACATTTGTTGACTTCAAAGCAGCTTTTGACTCTTTCTAGAAAACTATGGAACAAATTGGAGATCTTATCCATTCATAGATGCATGCTGACATTTCTTATTAAAATGTTGCATGATAATGCCTGTCTCTAAATTAAGTTTGACAACTAACATCAGTTCTCTGCTCTGGTGCCTTACTTCCACAGTGTTGGACAAGGGTGTATTTTAAACCATTTACTATTTATTTTTTTGTATTAATTTTATGGTGGAAAAAAATCACAAAACCGGAGCATCTCCTGCCAGGGCTGGTAGATGGATTTATTATTTATTGTTTCTATGTGGAGATTATGAAACCAATTTCTCAATTTAAGCTCTTAGAATGAGGAGAGCATTAGGTCCGTCTGCCTCCCATTGCTCAGATAATGACCCAGTTATTAACTATAAATTATATTTCTTTTTTCAAAGAGACCATAAATACAAATGGCAAAATAAGAGGAACTTTATTGAACAGGTTAAGGCCTTTGATTATCTTGGAATTATTTTTCATGCAACAGCCTTAAGTTCAGCTTTAAAGAACTGGTAAAAAGCCACAGCTGCCATATTAAGGTCTTTCCATACAACAGGAGGTGATTATATGAACTAAAAATGTTTAGAGTACTTCATTTCTTATGGGTGGTCCTTGCTTAATTACCATTCATTTAGTGACTGAAGTTACAGTGGCACTGAAAAAAGAGACATACAACTGGTCTTCACACTTATGACCATCCCAGTTTGCCATGAAGGTTGTCATTTGCCCCCTTCCCAACCAGCATTCAGCAAGCAAAGTAAATAGGAAGCTGGCAGGACATCACAAGTTGTGATCAGATGATGCCTTGCTTAACATCTACAACCAGGACTGCTAAGCAGGGCGGTCATGTGGGAATTCATTTAATGGCCGCTTCACACAGCAACTGAGTTCCCAGTCCCATTTAGAGCTGTTAAACAAGAATTACTAGTATGTGCCTATAAGGACATGGATCCGTTAGAAGCTGTTCAATCGGAATTTCTCTGGGACATTTTGGGACTCTCTATGCATCTCAAACACAATTGTTTGCACTGAGATGGGAGGACAGATACCATTGTTAGCTATTGGTTTGTATTATTTTCAAATCAAATAGTTTGACTGATCTGACTCTCAGATAAATAGCAACCTTCCTAATGAAAATTATTGCATTGCACCTTGCTTGCACCAATCCTAACGGCTAGATAATTCTTTCAACAATGTGTCGAGTGATTGACTTTCAAAATGCCTTACTTTATCCTACAGACCAAAACAACAAGAAGTCCTTATTATATATTGCTGCAGTGCCTTTTTATAGACCTATTCATGCTATATAAGTATTTTCCCAATTTGAACATGATATTTAGAGAGGACTGAGGATGACTAAGCCTCCTACTAACTAATCAGAAGGTGGAGATTTCAGGAAGTAAAGCCAAACGGAGTATCTTGACTATGATGGATTATAAATAGTTCCAGGGGAAGTATTGTTATATTAATATAATATTACCCTGTTTCCCTCAAAATAAGATATCCCCTGATAATAAGCCCAATCAGGCTTTTGAATGCATGGCAAGAAGGCCAAGCGTTTATTTCAGGGTTCAAAAAAAATATAAGACAGGATCTTATTTTCAAGGAAACACGGTATATATGTTTTGGTATATTATTTTAGCTGTATTTGAATTCCCATGTACTTATTCTATTAATAATTTTAAAGTTTTTCTATAGTGATAACATAAAAAAAATATTTAAACAATTTATTAAATAAGGAACTGTTTATTTTTCTCAAATGTGCTATTTCAGGCTTTTCTGAGGGGACAATTTCAGTCTTCTGAGGGAGACAAAATGGCAACTGCCAGTTCCGCCACTGTACTCCCAACCTGGTATCCCATCCCACCCCATCTAGGTTACCTATGCTGATTATGGAATTATGGGAAATGCAGTCCCAACATAGGAGAGTAGTAGGTCGGGGGAATATATGTTAGATATTAGGAACTCTGGTTTGTAAACAGGAACAGGTTATTTCTACTGGTAACAGAAACAACTTGGTATAGTGGTTAAGCTATTGATTAGGCTCAGGGTGATCCATGTTAAAGTCATCTTTATCTATGAAAATTCATTAATGTATTTGGACCAGTGAATCTCAATCTCCCCCTCTGTCCCCCCTCTCCCTCCCTCTCCCTCCCTCTCTCTCCCTCTCTCTCTCCCTCTCTCCTCCCCCTTTCTCTCCCCCCCAAATCTACCTTAAAAATTTGTTGTTATGGGTATCAAAGGAAGAAAGAATTCTATGTAAGTCACTCTGAGAAATGGTGCATGTGTATATAACAAATAAAATAAAACAAATCCCAGCTGAATGATATTAGATTAGAAAGGGATATTCTGGTATGCATCTCTAGTAAAGTGTTGCACCAATGTTTATATTTTAGGGATGAGTAAGTTTATTGAAATTAAAGCAAAATTCTCACAGTAGAAATCCAGTAGACTGCAGTTATTTCTGGGATGAAACAATGATCTCCGCTCTTTCCGCCGTGACCTGAAGACTTGGCTTTTCCAACAGTCTTGCTGATCCGAGGGGTAATCTTAATTCTGGGTTTTTAATTATTATATTGATAGTTTTAATACTGTTTTTATTCGTTTTATTGTATTGTATATACTTTTATCTATGTGTGCCGCCCTGAGTCCTTAGGGAGTAGGGCAGCATATAAGTTGAATAAATTTAAACTTAACTTAAACTTTCTGGCAATTCTGCGAAATTCTCTAACATATTCCTTGGCTGGGCAGCCCCTTTGATTGATGGCTTTAATTTCTACTTCTGCTTCTTGGTCTTGGTCTTCAAATCTATTTCTTAACTCCTACAGGAAGTCATGGACATTTCCTAGCTCTGGAGCATCTTCGTCATGTAGTTGGGTCACCCACTCCGCTGCCTTCCCATCTAGGTTCTCCATGATGGCCTGGATGATTTCTTGGTCACTGGCATAGGTGTCCCCATAATGGTTGATGTGTGCCCACACTTGGTTCAGGTAGAAAGCGAACTTGCCCAGACTCCCATCGAAGGTGGCTCTGAAGCGTGGAGGTGTAGCTGGCCAAGGGAGAGGGGCAGGTGGTGGTAGTGGCAGAGCGGGAGCAGGGGTCCACTTGACCCAACCTTGAGCAGGTAGTAAGCCCAGTCAGTTGGCACCTGAGTAAGCCCACCAAGGTGGCTGGCAGTAATGGGTTGCCCAGGAGAACTAGCCAACCTCCTTCACCTTGGTGGGCTCCACAGCAAACCCAGACTCGACCTGGATGAGGGAAACACCAGTGGGCTGGTAGCACGGATCCCTCTGCTGTTGACCAGTCCCATCTGGGGAGAATAAGCCTCACACTGGACTGTGCTGACGGGAGTGGTGGAGGATGCACAGCTTGTGTAGATCAGGTCACCATTGGAGGAAATGTAAGGCTCAACTGGTCAAAGGTCTCTGGCAATCCCTCTAGGGTCTGGCTCTGGGCTGCTGTCTGGTACCGCCAATCTCCAGACTTGCAGAGGTCAAGGGGCACCGTTGACCTCCACTTGAGGATTGTAGTCCTCAACTCCTTGTTGAAGCCAGAGGGCATTCCCTCACTGACTCCTGGAATGCGGGTTAGCAGCTGAAGTCTCCCTCTGCCCAGTAGAGCTTCTCGGTGGCCAACCACTCTGTTTGGGCCTTGGATTGGGTGCCCAAATGATGTGCAATTCTGCCAGCATCTCCACCACAAGCTGGGTGTCCAAGGGTATCAGAAGATTCTCAAGGCCGCCCCTATGCAAGCTCCGCAGGCAGCCGGCATCTTCCTTGAGTCTTTCTGCTGCCTGGTTAGACCGGGTAAGCAGCCAGGTAAGCAGCTGGACCTCCAGTTGGAGCATAAAGTTTAGAAGAGTCAATTTAATGTCAGGGTTCCAAGTATCCATTGCAAACAAAACTCTGAGGCAGGTAAATTCCTCAAAGAATAGGTTTATTGGATATGTCATATTGGCACAGGCTGGTGAAAACTGACTCGAATATTCCTGTGGTTTTCATCTAATTAAAAGTAAAAGTTTGTCACCTTTTCAAAACAATCAGTCACATGGTCCAATCAGGATACTGTCCAGTTGCTAGGTGACTTCACTCTCCTCCTTCCAAGCACCTGCAGGAATGTCCTTCGCTCCCAAGAGAATAATTTGTTTTGGCTACAACTCCCCAACTATCTCTATTCCTCCCCTCCCTATCCCTCTTCTCCAGTGTGTCAGCACTGAAATCTCAAAATGGCCTCAGTCAGGCCAGCTTCAGGGTTGACATATTTGGAATATGTATTCCAAGCTTTGTATTTGGAATACAAAGCTTCTCTCCAAAAAGTGGTAAAGCAATTTTAAGTAAAGCAGTTCTCACTTTAAATCTGATAATCAAAAATCTAAAGTAATTAGATTCCCTTTTCCCTTCCAAGCTATGTTGTCTGAAAGAAGATAATTTCCTATCATTGAACGATATGATATAGGGTGTGATAAATATAGTTACTAACCTTTAGCACATATTAAAAGCATTTAGAATACCTGAGAAATTGGATAAGTTATCAAGGCTACAACCTGCTTTTCTGAGAGTTCCGGTGTGTTGATCAAACACACACACAAAACATATAGTCAGAAGATGGGAAGAATTGCTTTGCTACTTCTTAATAAATTCATTTCATTTTTTTTCAAGGATCCTACACAAGAAATTATCAAGCTCAACTTCAAGAAAATAAAGAAACCTTCATGACGGATGGGCAGGTGGGAACACAACATATACTTTGTCATCTAATCTACATGAACTCCTTTCCAACTATGAAGGTATGCTAAACTAAATTAGTTAGTGTGAAGGAGTACAACAAATAAGCTACAAATATTTTCCAGGGCTGGAATACTTCATAAGATGGTTCTCCCCTCTGTGTTTCAGATTAGGAAACAAGGCCAGTAAGAGACCATAGAAAAACGATGAAACATGTCAGGCTAAGAAAACAACAATGCCAGTATAGTCTGTGACATCACCATAATAAAATCTGAAAAGAATTTGTAACACACAGCATTAGTAGAAGAATAGAAGCTTTTCTATAGGGAAATAAAACTTTGGAAAAATAGGAAAACTGATTCTGGTACTAATGTGGGATGTTTGCTTTTAAATACTGGTAACAATTTTTTCTTTTTGTTGGCTTCCAATGTTATTAATCCCATTCCTAACTATATTAGTACCTCTATCTTTTATGTATCAGGTTATAGTCATATAGTCAAATAGATCATATATAATCTATGAGCTATAGTGAAATTATGGCACTTGCACAAATCTGGTGCTTAGGCTTTTTAGGCTGAACCACATTTAGTTTCCAAAGCAAATGGTTAATTTTGGAAGGATTTTCTCAGAAAATCCTAGGGTTGTGAACTGGGAAATTTGATAAGAAGGAAATGGCTAACTATGTTTTGATTATCTTTATATTTCTTCTAGCTTCTTCTATTTTCAGCTCTTTTTTGAGACGCCCTCCTTGTGCTATTCATAGTACATCTTTTTTCTCTTGCGTGTGGAAAAAGGTAGAAACCACAGTTGCCAAAATGACACCCCAAATGTCATAAATACGTACTTTTGTAATCTGCACAATGACACCATGATCAACATAATATCACTCCCCACATACCTCCCTTGTATATATCCTTGGAATAGCACAAGAAACATAATATTTTATGTTTAAAGTTATATACATAATATAACTTTCTGACAGTGAGAACAATTAATCAATGGAACAGCTTGCCTTCGGAAGTTGTGGGAGCTTCATCACTTGAGACTTTCAAGAAGAGACTGGACTATCATTTGGCAGAAATGGTGTAGGGTCTACTGCTTGAGTGGGGGATGGGGGGTTGGACTAGATGACCTATAAGGTCCCTTCCAACTCTGTTAATCTGTTAATCTGTTAATATGAATTTTTCCATTGCTCTCAATCTCCTGCCTGATTGTTGGTAGCTTAACAACTGTGTGTACCATGAGCATCCCCTGGTGTGGAATTTCACTATGAGAATAGGAAGCTAGATTCACACTCACACCCATACCCACACCATCTGGATGTTCTGCATCATCTAAAATAGGAAGTGTCATAAACAGCTCGCCTCTTACTTTCAAGTCTTTATCTTGAGCCATATTAAGCTATATGCAAAGAATGACCAGCATGTAGCAAGGCATTCCAAAATACAGCTGTTTCCACTTTGCAGTCCTATTTCATCCTAATATGAACGTTTGATTGCATCAAGTTTTTATTTGTGCTGTTACATTACTGACAATATCTAATTCTAATCTTGCAGTTGTTGCCAGGAAGGCATCATTTGCATAGCATGCCATTCCACTTTCTGTCACATAAGACTTCCCTTTTATGCTATTCTGCAAAGCAGTTAAAAAATATCAATGAAAAGAAAGTTAAGTCTTTCTGCTCAATTTGGAATTTGATTGTCAGATTGGCTTTTTTAAAAACACCTAGAAGGAAATCAGGTTTTCTAATCCAGCCTGCACTCCATAAATTGTCATAGACAGGATTTGTTCTTTGTACTTTATGACAACTATGGATTTTTAGTGAAATGTAGTATTAACAGATGCCAATCTGTTTTATGTAACCACAGAGTAAAATTTTATTTGATTCCCTCTCTTATGACATTAGACATATTTTTTTAAATCAATGCACAAAGCTACATCTTAATGGTCAGGGGACTAAAGTCACCCCTTAAAAGGCTGTTTATTTCCCCCCCTCTCCAATCAAAAGGTAATTGTGATTGTTTTGAGATAGCCATGCAAAATGATGCATTCCAAATTACAACAGGCAGCTTTTAATGTGGAGCCATTTCATTTTGTTTTAATAAACTATGATAATTGCCTGAACTGTTTCTTATGTCCTACTGGGAGTATAAAAATGTCACCTACGTTCACTCCCCTATTTATGACTATACATGTTGGGAAATGTTCAAAGTTTCAGGAAAGAAGTTGAAATTCTCAGGAGCTGAAAGTTATACCAATAAAGGAGAATATTTGTAGCTCAGGGTTGAAATGAGGGGTCCTTGGTGCTGTCCGAGCTTGCTTGTTTTCTTGCAGACATTTTATTACCCAAACTAGTTTACTAAAACTAAACAAAACTACCTTGTTTGTTATTTTGAACCCAGAACTCATCCTACTAAAAGTTGGGTGCACATCGTATAGCATCATATTGAGGGATGTCAAAAGCCTGGATGACAGTACATACCTGTGTCCCTTACTTTTCCAGATGATGAGTTCAACATTCCCAAGTAGAAATGAAAAATTAAATATGAAACTGTGCTTGGAGCAACAAATGTGTACAGAGATATTTCTATCCATTTCTTTTTTTTTTTTTTTAATTGAAAAGTTTTAAAACAATTTTACATTTATACCCCCCCCTCTTACCCTCCCTAACCCTCCCTTC
>JANHFM010005276.1:53158-66444 GCA_032468115.1 Grayia smithii | reverse complement strand
CTCACTGGAGAAGAGCCTAATGCTGGGAATGATTGAGGGCAAAAGAAGAATGGGATGACAGAGAATGAGGTGGCTGGGTGGAGTCACTGAAGCAGTAGGCATGAGCTTAAATGGACTCCAGAGGATGGTGGAGAACAGGAAGGCCTGGAGGAATGTTGTTGTCCATGAGGTCACGATGGATCGGACACTTCACAACTAACCTCTGAAGACTGGCTTCGTTTTGCCATAAAGCCTTAAACCAACCACTCTTTCCTTATTCTTTCCTATCCTTGAGGTAAAGTAATATTGGAAAGTCCAAATCATTTGCAGTATTTTGTTGGGCAGGTCCCAGTGCTAAAATTAGTGAAAATCCTTTTGAAGCTTGGGCATGTCTCTGAGGAATTAACAATCTCCTTGCAGCTTTGTGTCATTGCATTTTTGATCCTAAGTATTTTCCATAGCAATTTATATTCTTACATACTTCCGTTTTCTTATTATAATGTCAGAGATGTCATTTGAATGTTAGATGCTTATTTGAGTTCCAAATGTATTCTCCTTGTATAGTTTTGTGTGTGCGCATACATGAAACTATGAGGTACTTACTGTTTTCTAAACATATATCTTTTTTTCTGATGTGTCATCTTTAACAACCAGAAGGAAAAACAACAAGGAGAAGTAAAAGAAAATCTAATTTTGTATTCCTTGGGATATGTCTAGAAATCATAACCAATTCCTTCTCTGACCCTGTGCCCAATTTTGTGTAAATGAGTTCAAAGTGTTAATCCAATGCACTGACAAAAAGGAAAAGGCAATGTTGATGGCACATGGTAAATGTAGAGATCTAAGATTATAGTTCCAAACAAGTATCTCAGAATGGTGTTTAAGAGAAATTAAGAAATTATTTTCCACTCCGGACTTTTGTGCTTGCTATTAACATATCAATCAATCAATCAATCAATCAATCAATCAGAATAGAGTTGGAAGGGCTTGGAAGTTTTCTAATCCAGGCCTCTGGTCAAGCAGAAGACCCTATACCATTTCAGGCAAATGAAGCATCATAATTTAATTTAAAATATCTAAAGTATTCAAGATTAAAAAACCTTTCTCTGTCCTTTTATACATCAAAATACATAAAGAAAAATTAAAGGACAGGCAAAATGGAAAACATCAAAATCAGATCTAATTTTTAGATTACAAATAACAACAATAGAATTTTGGACATACATGGAGTACCAAATGTTTGTTTTCTACCAGTTATTCAACCCGTTCATTTCTGTTCATCTCACTCTAGATGCATTTCATCTATTATCCAAAAGGCCAACGTGTGTAAAATGCATCTTTCGAGCTGATTCAAATTACAAACAGTACCAACTGAAGATGTGGGTTAGTTTTGCTGAGGTCAGAACAAACAATATGAAAATAGTCAAGGCTATTATAATAACAATGCACAGAAGCGTCTACCACTTGTCTTGCCTCAAAGCGTGAGTTCTTGGCCCATTATAATACTCAGGTGGGAGAAAGAGGTTTAACAATTGAACCATGCTTCTCATGAATAAGTGATGATGATGTTACTTCTGCTCTAAACAGTGTTTGTAGTTTTCACTTGGCAATTACAGGATTCCTTTAACAGCTTTTCTCATTGTCACAAGAAACAATTTAAGATAGAGCTGTGTCTTTCAGGCTTCTAGTTCTATTATCAACTGAGAGAAGCCTGACACCAACTAAAATTTTCAATAAGTTTGGGAGAAGGTTGAAGTGCAGTAAATGGGTAGAAAACAAAGCCATATTTCACTCCAAATAACTCCAAATAGGTGAAATTGGGTGAGTGAATATGACTGCAAAAAGTAGAGATACTACCTTGATATTTATGCCATTGAACTTGTGGGGACTTACTTTGAGTAAACACAGAGTTTCTCTCTACTATATTTAGGCTGTAAAAATCCAAATAAGACATCAGCTGAGTTTCTTTTGCAAATCCAGTGTAGCATCTTTTTCCATATCATTCTTGTAGCCTGTCATTTTCAAATCCACCTTCATCTTGACTGATAAAATTTGTTTGTCTTTGATAACATCTTTGAAACATCTATCTATAGATATTTACAGATAGGCAAGAATTCTTAAAATTAACTTCCGGATCCAAAAAATGTAATGCAGAATGGAGCAAAATATTTTTAACATTGGACATGTCCTTCAACATGTCCAATGTTAAAAATATTTTGCTCCATTCTGCATTACTAAGTACAATTTCTTCTACTTTAATTGTAATGCTTAATTCCCCCTGGTTCCCTCTACTGTCCAATAAACAAAATCTTATCCCATTTTTTAAAAAAGGTAATTCAGAACCAAAGCATTTTCTCACAGGAAGGATTTTTATAATTCCAAAATCTTATTTTAAATCCATCTAGTCCATTTGCCAAAAATCAAAGTTTTGCTGTTTATTCCAAAAGCATTTTTCAAGTCCTTAAACTTGCATTTAAAATGTCTTTTGCTAAGGATTGAAAGAAACTTATCCAATACTGTAAAACCTGTTGATCCAAAGGTTTCTAATAGCTGAAAAGCAATTAACAAGTAATTTCTAAACTTGATTTAAAAAGAAAGTATGAGAACTTAGTGGCCTTTCAAAGATGCCAGTCACAATTTTATCAACATGGTCACTCCCTCTTCTCTCACAGCTCTAAACCTCCCAATGGTCTAATGGTCTCATTACAAGTGGCAAAAGTGGGGAGTATTTGTGTACAATCTCAAGTCCTCTCCTTGTCCAGAGAGGAATTATAAAGAGCAGATCTACTTGCTGGCTCCTGATTCCACTGAGGTCATTGGTTCCACTTTCAACGGAGCTGTCTTCCGTTCATCATTTCTTGCCTAGAAGTCCTGCAGGCAGCACATCCTTCTGCTTTCTAATACTTGAAGTTGAATAATTTACTCAGCCAATATGTATACTAGTGAGCAGTTACATCCCATTCAGCAGGCCAACTTTCTTGAACTTCAATTCACCAAGTGTCTAATTAATTATGTATCTGATTTGCCTCTCTCTCTGCATGCAGAGCACAATGTTTCTTAAGCCCATTTCAAAAGGAGTTTGATGCAAAGCTAATCCAGCTAAAGATATGGAACCCACTGGAGAATTCAACAACTGTTTACCAATGTCTAAAGCTTTTATACATCTTGTTCATAACAATCTCAGATGGTGGCTCTTTAATGGTATTAAGGGGTATATATTCCCATCATTCTCTTCGATCTGCTGTTTTTTTTCCCCTGAAATCACATATACCAATCCTCTGTAGCTGAATCAAAATGAATTGTTGTTGTTGTTGTTGTTTTAACAGGGAATGTGATTTTGTTTATTGTGATGTGGCCTATTTGTTTTTGATCAACAGCTGTTAAAATTTATGGAAATGTTTAATGAGAGGACATGTAGCATCCCAGATACCCATCAAGAAAGCCTAATTGATTATTCATTTGGAGGAAAATTGTTTAATACTTTGCACACTATGGGAGGGGGGGAAAGGTAGAATCATGAAATATAAGTATAAAGAGGTCATTTAGACTATTGAATCCTACCTGCTGCTTGGGAATCCAAATTAAAGTATCTCCAACAGAAGAACATCTACTTTCTACTTGTGTACATATAGTCAAGGCAACCCACCTCCCCTCTGGATGATTGAGTTCCACTATTGGACTGCTACTATTGTTAACAAATTTACCCCTTTACTGTCAGTTCTAATCTTTCTTCAAGTAACTTAAATCCATCATTCTTCATAGCACACTGAAATTCTTGCTTGAATGCATGGATCCACTTGCTGTCTAATTGTGCCAGATCCTGGAGTGAATGCGATGTTGGACATTCAAGAATGCATACTACATTTGGCATGTTATTTAATTCTTTGATTAAAAATATACTGTGGCTTCAGATTGACTTACAGCAGGCCATAGCCTAGAAGAAGGAAGCATAAGGAAAATCTAGATCAGAACAATGATCAGAAGAAAAATCTAAATGAAGTCAAGTACATAAACTATATCACTGTGCTCTCCAAACACAACTTGTTTCAACATATCAACTCGTACTAAACTCACAGAACTTTGAAGACTATCAAATGAAATAGTAGGAAATAAGATATTTGGGGGGGGGGAAGCAAATATCAGTCAATAGAATAGAATAGAATAGAATAGAATTCTTTATTCTTTATTATACATGGAGAACAACACTCTTAGGGAAGAGGATGAGAGAAGATGTAGAAGAACATGAAGAGAAATTGAATGTAAAATTACAAAAGACAATTGCAAGAGGAGAATAAGATAAGAGATAAGGCAATGAAAGGAATGTAGCAAGAGTTGGTCAGATTAGACAGGCAGAAGGCAGCAAGAGGACAACTGGTACTCTCAGAAGGAGGAAAGCATACAGGGCAAAGGAGATTATGTGGTCAAGCCAAAAGAGTGAATTAAAATAGCCCTGGAGAAGTTTTAGCAGTGTACAAGCATGGATATTTAGTTGTTGAGGTAAAAATCACACTGATATTTAAATATGAGAGGCCTGGAAACCAAACTCATTATTTAATACACAGGGTCTTGCCATGCAAAGGGATTATTGACCCTAATTCCTCAAACAGCTGCAAAAAATTTACAACAGGGCAAATTTAATATAAAGAAGAATTTGTTGAGGCTGTCATAAAGTTCCATTAGTTAAAGATATCATTTTTGTTTGAACCCAAATTGTAGGTTTCTTAAATTATGCTTGAGATTCTTAAGGAAAAATTAATGGGAAATCCTTTGCCAAGTCCTGTTCCTGATTGAGGTAGCTACAACATCAAATATTACTTAAAAAACTGTTAGGAGCTGGAAAAAGCCCAGTGGAAGCCTTGGAGTAAACCAGTACTTGAAGAGGCCACAAATCCAACAGCAGGGCTGTAAATATTCTATAGCTGCACTCTGAATAATTTGCTGAATGTTTTTAGTAACAACAAAAGACACTGGCAATGCGTCCCTGCATCTCTAATACCTTAGCCCTATGACAGCAGGACATGGTTTCTCACTCTGTGGGATAGGATCGGAGTCTTAACTATAGGGTGCAGATCAGGGGTGAAATCCAGCAGGTTCTGGAGAATCAGTAGTGGAAATGTTGAGTAGTGCGGAGAACTGGCAAATACCATCTCTGGCGGGTCCCACAGTGGGGTGGGAATTTTGCAATATCCTTCCCCTGAAGTGGGGTGGTAATGGAGATTTTTCAGTATCCTTCCCCTGCCGTGCCCACCAAGCCACACCCACCAAGCCACACCCACCAAGCCACACAACACCCACCAAGCCACGCCCGCAGAACCAGTAGTAAAAAAAATTGAATTTCACAACTGGTGCAGATACGATTGCACATTCTCTCATATAGTCACATGCATACTACTGTGTACATATGTGATTACATATAGTTTTAGTAATATTATGGAAAATTGATAAATTAAACTAAAAAATAACAAGTATGTGGAGCCTCTCTGTAGGTACAATGCTTCCTGAGATCTCTTATTTAAGACATGGAAAAATAAAAGCAGATTTCCTGCTAGGCAGTTGGATGTTGCACATACATTTGGATTAAAATGTTCTGAGCAGAAACACAATGAACATTTCAAGGAGAAAAAAAAGATAACTAACCTTTCAAGTTGTTCTCAGAAAATAGGTGCTCTCTTTTTTCTACTACTAAGGTTAAAAGTGCAGGTTGAATGACCCCTGGCTGGGAAGTAATTGGAAAGAAATTAAGGGCAAGAACAATTGGAGGAAGAATCTTTTGATATGTGGAAATCTATAAAGAACAACAAGCATGACAGAACAGAAATGAGGTTTCCATAGTCTCACTTAAGGGTTGTAAAAGTAGGAGATGATTAGGGTGAGCCCAAGGGAGGGGCCAAACACATCACCAGTCATGAATCCCTTCATGCCCACAAGAGATCTGTCCAGCCATCTTGAATTCCTTCTACTCTTATCTCCTACTAATTTCCTTTGGCAGATTCTTGTAGAGATCTTAAGCTTGCAATTAATCTTTATACCCATTTGAACTGATTTTTCTGGCTCTTGAAAGTAAATCTAGAGTTCTCATGTTTCAACTTTAAGGAGTTTTTGTCCTAATTCTACAGCACTTTGATTTTCTCTTTTAAGAAATGTGCTATTTATATGCCTGTACGTGTATATTTCACACATTTGAACAAGTTTCTCCTTGTTTTACAAACAGCTTTCTTGTTGCAATTAATTTCTACTGCACACGTTTCCTTTCAGGAAAGCAACTTTATACACTTCTTAAATTGGGAATTGGATCACTACCTTCGGATATATGCAGATGTTCAACGACCGTGTCTTAGTTCACATAAAGGTATGAAAAGTTTGAACTGAATTAATCAGTAAATAAAAATGGATGGGTATGACCATTTTCCACCTTTCTTTTTGTTCTCTGAACTCTGGCAAATTTTGACATGATAATTGAAGCCAGCAAAGTGAATTGAAGAAAAGGAAAATGTTGTTGGTTGGTTGATTGTTTATGGAGATAAAATATATCTCCAAACAAACAAACAAACAATAACAGTTTCCTTTTCTTCAATTCACTTTGCTGGCTTCAGTAACCATGCCAGAGTTCACAGTTGTATGGCATATCAGCCCCATGTGCCTTCCTTCCTGATAAATCAGCTTGTTCTTTGATTTCTTCTGATTCTTTTTTCACATTAAATCGATTGAGTTTCATGTTCTTGTCAAAGATCTTTCCTTTTAATGCTATTATTTCAAATAGCTTACAGAGAAACAATTGGAAAACAGAGGAGGGGGAAGCAATTGGGGAGAAAATAACATTGTCTTCATGTTCATTTGGCTGCTTTTTTAAATTAGAAAGGGGTCCCAATAGGCAAAGAAGAAATATGTTTTTGTAATTGAGGCAGACGGCTCAACACGTCCAAGCAGACACTCAGCAGGCATCTAGACATTTTTTATTTTTTTTTAAAGGGTTTTGATACGGGATTTTGCTAAAGAATGTATTGTATGAAAATATTTAGATCAAGACCTGCTTTAGATTTCAGGCTCACGTTCAAAAGATTTAGTTTAATTTCAGGTTTATTTTGTTTATTTATTAATTTAAACATTTGTACAGCAGCCTATCTTATAACTAATTCCGGGCAGCTCCCAATCAGGTTCCCTACTGGTTTTCTAATCTACCTTTTCTCTAAAAATGTTTGGGTTTTTGTTTTTTTTACATTCTGACTCATTTTAGTCTCTCAGAGCATCTTCTGTAGGTTAGGCTAAGAAATAGTGGCTGGTACCAAGTCATGCTTGGATGGGCCTCATATTACTCCGTAGAAGAAGAACAGTGATGATGAGGTTTGTTTGTTTGTTTGAATGACTTAATGCACCTCCAGCTAAACACAAGAAAACAGTAAAAAATAGTGTTAGATTCAACAGTGCTTTAGGGACAGGGCATGAAAAAAAATCAGAATTGATTTTGTATTTGCATTGATATTACAACCATCTACAAAGAGCTTTGACCATAGTGCTGTAACCACCATCTTGACAAATTCACATATCCCTATGCACAGCAGGTTAGAGGTGTACTCACCAAACCTATAGAGATCCTGGCACACGTATAAGTGTGTGTGTGTGTGAGTGTGTGCGTGTGTACATGTGCGCCCTGGCAACTACCAAGAGGAAGACAATTTTGCCTAAATTGATCTGCTTCAACACCACAAAAGGATCGTTGGAGGATGGCAAATAAGTCTTATGCCCACCAGCCTCCAAGTCTTTACCAGTGAGATGTAAGGAGACATCTCTCTTATTGGGAATGCAAAAATCCATGCAACCACTATGTGGCAGGAAATATAGGTATCTATATCTCTTGGTTGCCATCTTGTGGCTGTCCAAAGTTTTTCACAGCGCATCTATTAGGCATACAGAAGAGGAGACAGAAGTACAAAGTGAACAAAAAGAGAATCAAAAATGTATCTGCCAAAGGGTGGAAATGGACTAAGGGCAAATTTTAGAACAACTGGAGTGGCCAGTATAATTGAACCTAAATGTTTCTAGTCCTAGCTAGAGAAAAAATTGAATAACTCCACTGTGTCACTAGAATTAGTTAAGCAGCATACATGCATCAAAATACTATAGAAGCAATATTCAGTATTTCTAGCAACAAAGACAAATGCAAGTCTCTCTCCTTGAACCATTCAGCAATGCCAGCAGCTAGGATTTGTTAGTCAATAACGTGTAATTTATAACCATCAGAATGAATACGAACAACCTTGAAAGGAAATGTGATAAAATCTGCTGATTGACACTTTACACCTCTCTTTTCAGTGTATTTCAGTGTAAAGTCAATGCAGGAAGAACAAGCTGGTGAAGTTGTCTTGTGGGTGGGAAAGCCGTTAGAATGCCAGTCAGGGTAAAGAAGACCATTAGAACTTCATGGAGTATGTCATGGGTATCTTTCATGCAAGCAGGTACACATGCAGCCCTCAAGGTTTTGGGTGCCTTCACAAACGTGTTCCAAAAATTGTCACAAAATTTTAATTTCTAATGTGAAGGGAAAAAATCAGGAAAAAAATCACTACATTGGGCAAAATAACTATTTCACTTATTTAATTTATTTATTTAATTTTCTTTCATTTCAATTAGGAACAAGTAATGAATTTCCCACCATATCTCTGAACAAGTTGGATTGTTATCTTTGACTGGACTTGCTCAGAAATGAAGGTCAGGTCCAATCCTGTTCTGACCTAGGCTTCCTTTATCTCCCTTGATACGCTGCCAAAGACCTAATTGGCAATTAGCTTTGCAAGGCCACACGGAGCACAGAGTCAAAAACAGAGCTTCAGAATTTAAACCGACCAGAATGAACAAAGTTGCTTCCTGCAAAGGCTCATGCCCCTTTGCTCCACCTTTATGTCTTATGGAAGGAGCCAATCATCTCCAAGCCTTACTCCCAAGTCGCCCCTTTTTTCTTAACTGTTCTTGCCTTATGGCAGCTCTGTGCATGCGCATACTGTGAACAAGCTCCCTCTGTCCCTTTGCCTTGCTGATGTCAAACTCTGGAGGCTCCAGAATCAGTACATAACTCCCAGATGGCCCTGGCCCCATCTCTGCTTCTGATGCAGAGCCCTCGTCCAAGCTTTTCCCAGACTCCAGGACTGGCCCATGTTTCTCCCCATTCTCCTCACTGTCTGACTCTGTTTCCAGCTCTGCAGGCTCCTGGCAGACCACAACAAATCCTGAGTTTTCCAGGATTCACTAGAACTGTCCTTTGCTTCACCACTTTAAAATGGGTAAGGGTTAATATCTTGTTAAAAATGTCATCATCTCTTCTATTTCTATGGAGATGCTCAATCATCCGGGTCATGGCTGTCCCAAAGGTGTTTTTCCAAAATGCAATTAGACTTCCTTAGTTTTTTCCCTTCAAAAATGTTTCACTTCTCATTCATGAATTCTTCAGAACTGAAGAAGCTTTTCGGATGAGAAGTGAAATATTTTAAAGACAAAACCCAAGAAAATCCAGTTTGGGAAAGGCACCTTTGGGACAGTCATCATTAACTGCTTTTGTTCAGTTGTGCCCAGATAGGACAGAGTGAAGATGGCATACCTCAAGTAACTAGAAAGTCTCAGCCAGGGTTTTTCTTAACCTACTATTCAATCTAATAGTAGGGCAAATGTTGTGACAGAGCCGCAAGAGGCCTGGACCTCCAAAATCATTCTTCCTCATAAATCTGCTTTAGTTAATTAAATGTAAGACCCATGACCTGTTTAGTTTAACCCATGGAATGGTAGAGTCACCATTCAAAGTAAAGATTGGAGGAAAAAATACTACTGTTCTTCTGGGAAGCTTATTATTAGAGAGTGGCCTAACAATTATGACTCTTATCACCTTGAGGAGGAGGAGGGCAAATTGAAGTGATAGATGTGCATGGAGGAAGGGAGTAGGGAATCAATTTCTCTCTACCCTTGGTGCGAATTTTATTTGCATTGTGAATTGAAGGGCAATGACTTCAGTCTGCAAATTCTAACTTACCAATTGCTATTATTGTCCTGTTGCCTGGAACAGAGTTGCCTGCCGAGGAGTAATTGAAGCATTTAGCCTCTTGAGAGACCAGAACAGCATTTGCATTGGCTGACTATAAACTTGAAAGCAAAAGCTACAGATCTGCCTTTTAGTAAAGACAGACTTTGAATTTGCACTGTTTGGATTAATTTAGGCTTGTGTGTTTAACTCTGTAGTTTGTTGAACTGATTCTGTGCCTTTTTTCTTTTTTGAAGTTAAATCTGTACAAGTTTCATCCAATCTAGTTCCACAGGAACTACATGGGTAGAGGTTACATAAGTCAATTCTTACTTAGCACATCATCAGCACACAATGCTCCATAAACTATGCAGCAGGAACAACACTTTGTTTTACTTTGACTCCAAGTAAATGTTCCCAGAGGCTACCAGGGAGATGGAAAAAAAATCCCATCTCTTCCATCCTTTCTTCCAGATAGAGGTAAGACTAAATTACTACCATAAGTATTTTTTATTATTATTATTATTATTATTATTATTATTATTATTATTATTATTATTAGAAGTTGGATTTCAAGAGAGGGCAGACATGTCTACAAGCTCCAACAACTTTGTAAAAATGTTGGAAGCTGCATTTCACCATTGTGTTACAAGCTCTGCCTCTTTCATACATACATGTAATATCATTAGGGAAATACAAAAAGGGTAGAGTTTGTAATGTGATGGTATTGTACTGTGTTTGTCATTTTTCTTTTTGAGGCCCTCCCTACAGATTTCCCTAAGAAAGGCATTGAAGGAAATCAATCTGTAAAATAACTCCATGAGGAGTTTCTGGTCATTTGACTTAAAAATCTCCCACATTATGAAATGTGTTGATTTTTTTTCTGTGTTAACCTGTTTTCTCCTTTTTTAAAAAAATTCATAAAAGGACTTTTCTTCATTTTCTATATCTGCTAAATTCATTCTAAAGTCCTTGATTAAAAGAAAAATACCCCAAGGTTGCAGATATAACTAATACTCTTTCTTCTTCCTATTTTCTCTACAATTCTATGGTGTGAGTTCAGCTGAGAAAAAGTGAATGGCCCAAAGTCACCAAGTCCATTTTCATGCCTAAAGCATCACTAAAACTCACAGTCTCCTGGTTTCTATCCTTAACACTAAGCAGTCTAGTTCATGTCTTACGAGCTATTTATTTATTTAATTCATTCATTTATTTTATTAAATTAATTGACCATCCACCTTACCACAAGGTAACTCTGGGTGGTTTACAATATTAAAATATTGCAAAACCTATACCCAAGAAAAAGATAAACACTCAGCCCTAACAAAAATAGGGATGAGACAGGGAGTAGGATGAGCAGGGGGAAGGTGGGATCTGTTAATAGTCTGTCAAACACTCCCGAAGTAAACCCCCTATTAGAGCCCCAAACCAGCTGGCCAGTTGCCAAGTGCTGAATTTTGACCATGTGACTGTGGGAATGCTGTCGTAGTTGTACGTATAAGGACTGGTTGTAAGTAACTTTTTTTCAGCACAGTTGTAACTTTGAATCATTACTAAACGAATGGTTGAAAGTCAAGGATTACTTCTATTGATGCTTCTGGTGTTGTAAAAGGCAATGCAGTGTCAACACTTCTATAATGTTACATAAAATGGTAAGGAGGAAAAAGAGGGACAGTGTTCTGTTTCAGTGACCGTTAGACCTCATAGAGACATCAAAACGACGCTATAGAGCACTGCACATCAGAACAACTAGACATAAGAACAGTTTTTTCCCAAACACTATCACTGCTAAACAAATAATTCCCTCAACACTGTCAAACCAGTTACCAAGTCTGCATTACTATTAATCTTCTCATCATCTTTTATGTACACCAAGAGCACCAAGACAAATTCCTTGTGTGTCCAATCTCACTTGGCCAAAAAAGAATTCAATTCAATTCAATTCTGTTCTATTCTATTCTATTCTATTCTATTCTATTCTATTCTATTCTATTCTATTCTAAATAAACCATATTTATAAACCATTCAAATGAGACAAAAAAACTAAGAAGGAAACAAAAAGATCAGAACACAATCTCCTCAGCAGCCAAAACCCAGATAAGCAGGAATTAACACAGGACAAAAAATCAAGCAGAAAACATTACCCTAATCAAGGAAGGAAACCCCACTGCACCAACTGACAGGCAAGCTGCTGTGTATAAACAGGGAGCAAACCCCACCCTCATGCATGCTGATGCTAATGGGGTAGTGAATCAACTAAGCTCAGAATGCACCAAGGACTCTGCAGTCCATCAGAAAATAACTATGATCAAGCCATAACTGATTACATAATTTACTGTGAAATCTGTGAACTTATACCAGAATTAATAATTGTATTTTTGTGAAAACATATATAAGAGAAAAGGAAACTAGAACATCAAATGAAAGATAGGATTTTTATATTTATACAATGCTACATAAAAAACCATGGACCATATGTTAAATCTGATTTTCATGACACTTTGTAAGTCTGTCATTTTTAAGAGGATCTGGGGAACATGCTTTATTTTGATGATGTGAAAGCTTATGTTGTTTCTTTATTGTCAATGCTGAATTATTCCATGGTATTGCAGTGATTGGTCTCTTTCTCTTACTTCTAGAGTAAAAATACTGCCAAATCCTGCAGTGAGCCAAATCCCCACTTTTTCCCTTAGGAATACTCCATAGGATTATCTAAATACAAACTCTACTTTGGATGAAAATGAGAGAGCAAAAAACTGTGTCCTTTGAAGATGTATTTTTGAAGAGAGGACGTATTGTAGTGAACCAATGATAACTAAAACTTTTCTAAGAAATATTAGTCGGGATTTTCTGGTATTGGAGTTTTTTTCCTTTACATTTTTATATCAATGCCAAGTTGAAAATTTTTCCTGCACTTGTATAATTTATCATTCTACAAATGGAATTTTTCATTCCATTTGTAGGAGAGAATTTGCTTTAGAATTGTTCCCAAAAAAGATAAAAAAATTGGGGGAAATTCTCTTGACTGGAGCTTGTTGTTTTTTCATTTGTTTACTTATAAAATAATTTGTGGCACAATCACTTCTCCATTGATTTGAAATGTTCATGATTGTTCATGCTCTGGTAAAATAACAGGATGTGATGTCAAAAAAAGAACTCTTTGTATTATGAAGCTGCTGCATTGTCTGCTATAAGTGATTGGTTTAATTCAACGGAGAAAAGAATACTGAATATTGAAAGTCATGATTTATTATATGGATGGCATGCGTATATATTGTATGATAAAAAGGTTGATGTTGTTTTT
>JANHFM010005276.1:22644-33379 GCA_032468115.1 Grayia smithii | reverse complement strand
CAGTTGTACATCTCCACCCCAGACCACCCCAGGGATGCCCTTTCCGTGATGTCCCAATGCCTGGAGGCGGTACGGATTTGGATGAGAGGGAGGATTATAGGCTTGTAAAAACAAATAGGAAGAAGTTTCCAATTTCCTTTGCAGCAAATATAAGTAGGAGTACAAAATTTATGATGACAAACCCCCCATTTTTTTCTATTATTCTTTTTTCCCCTCTAAACTTTAAAATCACAAGTGTCTTTTTTCCCCCTGTTTCATGCAAAAGGTCTAAAAGGGTTTCCAGGCAGTCAGAAGCATAGATATTGGGTTTTTTTTCTGTAATCAAACCAATTTAGCCATCTCAGAAAATCCCATCATCTTCACCAACTGTCATAGGTTGTGTCGAGTCTTTTCACTTTTAAACATGTAATAGTCTCACTGCAATTCTCATTTTAAAGTCCTGTGACTTCTTTCTAGTCAGAGACCCAAAGTCTCTGGTTTCAGTAGTACTTTATTTAACCTTTAAAATTTTCTAAATTGTTGCATGTCATTGTATCCAAAATGTTTTGCTTTTTTTTTGTTTACATGTTCACATTTCCAACAAAGATTCAAAATATTTTTGTACATTCTAGGCAATTTCTCTTATCACAGATGTCAACAATATATCATTTTATAAAAATTCCCTTTAAGGCTAGAACACAGTGTAAATGTCAGTCCTTTCAGCCACACGTTTTCCCATTAGTCTATTTCAGTGGTTCTCAACCTGTAGGTCAGGACACCTTTGGGGGTCGAACGACCCTTTCACAGGGGTCGCCTAAGACCAACGGAAAACAAATATTTCCGATGGTCTTAGGAACTGAGACACCGCTCCTCTATCCATCTCCAGGCGGGTCCGCCCACATGCAGATCCGCCCATATACGAGTACCCAGTGTGATGACATCATTGCACTAACCCCATCACATACACCCCGTACAAATACAGGTGTATGTGATGGGGTTGGCGCCATAATGTACTTATATGGATCAGTCATACATGTGTAGAGTAGCAAAATTACAGTTATGAAGTAGCTACAAAAATAATTTTATGGTTGGTGGTCACCATAACATGAGGAACTGTATTAAAGGGTCGCGGCATTAGGAAGGTTGAGAACCACTGATCTAGATCATAGTCCAGGGATGGGTTTCACTTACCTTTGCTACCAGTTTGCTCATGCATGTGCCACTTCTGCACATGCACAGAAGCTTCTGTGCATGCTCAGATCGTATTTGATGATGTCAGGGCAGGTGGGCAGAGCCTCCCACGGCAGCTACTACTGGTTCACCCAAACCGGGATGAACCGGTAACAACCCACCACTGTCACAGTCATTCCAAAGGTGCTTTTTTTCCAAAAGACAACTGTACTTTCTTTTTTTCCCCTTTGAAGTTGTTTTACTTCTCATTCAAGAAGCTTCCTCAGTTCATTAAGTGAAGAAGCTTCTTAGATGAGAAAAGTTTTCAAGAAAAAAACCAAGAAAGTCCAGTTGTGGGTTTTTTGGGGGGACAAAAACCCACCTTTTTCACAATGTAGATAATCTGTATGGGAGAAAGAGAATGAAGATGGAAGACACAACCATGACCTGGATGACTGAGAATCTCCATAGACAGTGAAGATGGACCTACCCTAGCAATTCTTAGCGTTTATGTTTAATGATGCAAATAATCTGCTTTAATTTTGCAAGATTTCTGTCTATAGGTGAACAAAAAAGGAAACTGCTTAGAATAATATCAACATGTTTTTCTTGGTTTTTGGAGCCTGACATCCTGCCAACTCCCTACTTCTCCTTCAGATTTTCCTCATCAAGTTCCCCTATCTTCTGGCAGCAAATCCATTAATAGACCAAGGTCAAAATGTCTCATAGTAGAATCAGTAAACAAAACTTTGGTCTCAAATCCAATTCAAGGTTTGAGATGAACAAAGTTCTTTACCAACAGCTAAAAACCAAAGGGCAGGATAAGGGCACGACAACCAGTACTATTCAGGGAAAGAATTGAGAACAAATACACCAGATATTATTTTAGAATCTGGAAGTTTTTAGGCAGGATTTATGGACTGGAGATCCCAGCCACCAGAAAGCTGGTATTGGTATTCTTATACTGTTTCATTGTCAATACATCAAGCAATTTTCAATTCTCACCCACCCACCAATCTGTAGCTAATATAATGATTAAGTTATCTCCTACTTGAAATCAGCACTGCAAATTTAAATTATGGTTGGCCAATATCCAAAGCTTTAAATAATAATTATTTCTTTTTGAATATATACATGGCTATTTAATAGAAACACCAGAACACCAGAACAATTATTATGATAAATTTTCGTCCTAAAGCAGAGAGTTTATTTGACACGCCATCTGTTGCTGAAAAATGTAACTGTTTGGGCATTTCACTGGATGCAGAAGAAAGCTGAAGTGTTGAAATTCAGCATTGGTCTCACCTGGCTCAATATTTGATTTCTCATCTCTAAAATGGGGGTACTGGTTTTGGAGGCTAACATGTTATACTGGAGAAGCAAAAGCAGAATCCCATGGCAGGCTGAAGTCTAAATTTATTTTCATAAGAATGTTCTTAAATAAATTTTTACAGCCTTGTGCTGAAACTAGAAGAGACACTAAAGAAGTTTGCATAATTAGACTGTTTATTAAAGTTGCAATCTTATGCACACTTAAGTTGGAATAAATACCATTGAATTCTATTAACTTTATTTCTCAACTGAAAGGCGTAGGACTGATAACTGATCTTGGGGACAGAACAGTGGGTTTAATTTTAATATTATAGTCTGGTAATGGGGGAGCATCCACTCCATTCTGTATCAAACTCTACTAAATCTTGAGGAATTTTGTAAATTAGTAACACCAGAAGGACCAGAGGAAGAAACATTTAGCTATTCTCAACTTTCTGGGTAATTTAGGCAGTTCTGCAACCCTCTTTCATCACTTGTAACACAGATGGGAGAAGATTATGATAAAGTGATATGTAATTCTTTGTATCCAAAGCACATTGTTAATTTTAACACTAGTGTTAATCTGGTGACTCATAGTCCCAAAGGAGTCTGGGACTCCCAAAAAGCAACTGGACTTTGCTTTTCCTTGAAGATGTTTCACTTCTTATCCAAGAAGCTTCTTCAGTTCTGACTGAAGTTCAGTCACAACTGAAGAAGCTTCTTGGATAAGAAGTGAAACATCTTCAAGGAAAAACAAAGACCAGGTACCTTTTGAAAAGGCACCTTTGGTACAACCATGACCTGGATGACTGAGAATCTGCATAGACACTGATGACTCATAATAATGCTGATTGAACAAAAGCAGACAAATACTTCTTATCCCTTCTTCTTTCTTCATTCTTGCAGCTCCATTCCCTGTTATAAGGAACCTGGATAGCTCTTTTTCTGAATCTCTTTTTTAATCAGATCCTAAATGGCTTATATATTGGATACTCACAAACTTTATGTTCTCCTAATGCCTAGAATCCTCTTTTTTCTTTCTAAATACGCTGAACAGAAACTGAAAATGTCTTTCTCTCTGTAGGAACACAGCAGTAAAAATTGAATATTTGAGCAGTACCATGAATGCTCCAGGCCCTACGCAGCAATATGAACAGTAGAAACCATAATTCCCTTAGACCAAAGTATTTATCATAGGCGATAAATGTTCCATGGCTAGAGGTATGGCAACCTCACAATGTTCAGACCTCCTGAAGAGAAGAATGCTGTATCTGCTATTTCTGCTGACTATTAGTAAGTTGTACCAATTACTGTAGAAAGGGTGATATGGATGTTCCCTTTTTTATTTTCATAGGAACTGAGAACCAGTATTGATCAGGGACAATGATTCAATTCCAATTAAAGGTGGGAAGTCACTGTAAGTTTGAACCTTTTACTTTTTTGTAGCCTAACCAACTGCCAATAGCAATAGCACTTAGTGCTTTACAGCCTTCTCTAAGCAGCTTACAGAGTCAGCATATTGCCCACCAAAATCTGGGTCCTCATTTTACTGAGCTCGGAAGGAAGGAAGACTGAGTCAACCTTGAGCTGTTCAGAATTGAACTCCTGGGTGAGCAGTGAGTTAGCCTGTAGTACTTCATTCTAACCACTATGCCACCACTGCTCAGCCAAGAGCTGTTGTTATGAAGATAAAATGAAAGGTGACTCCATGGAGTCCCTATGAACAGAAAGTCATAACAGATTACTGTAAAAATAAGATAAAAATATAGAAAAGCATTGCATTTCTGACATCCATCTTCTTACGTATCTGCTAACTTGCAATATTTACCAGTATATATTATCAGGTGTTCTTCAGAAGAAAAGCAAGGTGCAGACAAAATAAATTAACTAATAAATAATGAAGCCCTAGATATCCATGTGGAGTCATGTCATTGAACATCTTCTGGGCCAAAGTCTGTTTTCCTTCAAACTGAGCCTGGATCAATGTCAGGAGTTCCCAGAGGAACCATCACGAGATGCAGGGCAAGCGGTGAGAGTGATGGGCCAGCATGCAGCCTATGTGGAAGTTGCAAACCAAGCCTTGGGCCCAGTTGTTTTATGAGAAAAGCTTTAAGTGTTGACTTGTTCCCAGATGACAGACATTGCACTGTACAAACACAGCAAAATAGAATCCTAATATAACAATTTGTCACAGCAGGCAAGCCTAAATTATATGGAACTAATGAACTGCAAAGTCTCCCTATTCACTTTAGAACTAAAGCTGTTTGTTGATTGTTAACATTTCAAAACTATGGGTAATGAGCCAACACAATATTTGTTTTCTGTTCCCCCTCCTTTACTGTCAGAACTATGATACTAATTTAGTTTCCAGGTTTTTAAAAGTAATGTAGTCTTATTTGGTTGAAGATATGCCAGGGTGGTTTCAGATGTTAGCAGTTAGTAACTCTCCTCTCTTTTAACTTGCATGCTTAAACTTCAAAATAAAGGAGCAGACTAGTGATAAGCAGCAGTGGAACCACTAGAGATTTGATACAGCCATGGGTGGCCTGTTTCACACACTGCAGAGAATGAAGATTTGCTTAATTATGTTCAGTTCAGAAGCCATAGTTGACTAGGTTATTTCTTGATTTAATTATTTGTCATGTTCATGCTGATCAAGTGGGGAAATGGCAGCACCGGACCATGTGTGGCACAGTTTCCTTTTTCTGGCCCTCAGAATCTCATTTTGAATAAGACTTCTGAAAAACAATATCACCATTTCCCACCATGCCTCACTAGTAAATAGATGGAAACTGTAGAGTTAGCCCTGCAATAGGTTCCCTTTAATAGCAAGAAGTAACAACAATAAAACATCAAAAATTATCCTTTCCGACCATATGTGATGCAGCTCCACCTTCTCTGGTGTTGTTGTTATTGTTGCATGGTATCAGGGGTTCTGACAGGTTCTGGAGAACTGGTAGCGGAAATTTTGAGCAGTTCGGAGAACTGGTAGTGGAAATTTTGAATAGTTCAGAGAACTGGCAAATACCACCTCTGCCTGGCCCCAGATTGGTGTGGCAATGGAGATTTTGCAGTATCCTTCCCCTGTAGTGGGGTGGGAATGGAGATTTTGCAGTATTCTTCCCCTGCCACACCCACCAAGCCACACCCACTAAGCCACACCACACCATGCCCACAGAACCAGTAGTAAAAAAATTTGGATTTCACCACTGCATGGTACATATGTATATAATGAGCCTCTCTCTCTCCCTCCCTCCCTCCCTCCCTCCCTCTCCCTCTCTGTTTTGTATTTGTTAATAAAAGAAGAAACAAATGAACAAATTTAGCAATTTTTAATTACTAAAATAGAAAATGAAAAAGAAGATGAAATGTGATGTCCTATTTTGCTTGTCCTAAATTACAGAATAAATACCAAGAATTCAGTATCTCATCTGATACTCTGGATTTTCATCCATATGGTATTTAAGGTAGTGAAAATGACACAGTTAAAATTAAAACAAATTAAAGAGTTTGGTAACATTAAAGCTCTGGCCGAAGAAAATGAAAAGGCTAAAAACAGGAAAGCAAATGCAACAAATCAGAATCAGTTCCAGAGATATTTGCAGATAACCAGGTCTCTAAAAGAGTGAATTTCCATAGCAGAGCTTCTCATGCTGATTTTAAGTTTCTTAAAGGTTTACATCAAGATAAGTAGTAATTCATTGAATAGGCAGGCTGTAAAGATTCTTAAAATCAACACCTTCAATTTTGCTCAGAAAACAACAGGTAAGCAATGGGCATTTTTCCAGATTGGTATAATATGACTGTGCCCTATATACAGTAGCAGCATGTTGTTTTTATCCCAATTGAAGATTTGGACACTTTCATGAATATCTCTACCTAGTACATATTGCATGATGCACACAAAAGATGGATCACTATTGGCAAATCTGGCAATTGAACAATAGATGCTGACTGTGAAGTAGATGTAGTTTGCTGTCACATTTCTTGCTCCCCCTGAACAATCTGATCTGGGACTTGAGGGTGCCCCGAGACTCATATCTCCTGCTAGGTGGAGGCTATCACCGGGAGGGCCTTTCCCCAACTTTTCCTGAGAGTCCAGTTATAGCTCTAAGTAACCAAGATTTGGCAGCAATAACTTACTCCACTTTTCTGGATTGCAGTCATAGCATTGTCTCCCAATAGGCTTTTGGGCCCAATTTATAGCCCAATTTAATTCTGGATTAAATCAATGTCTGCATTATTTAGCGTGATTCTGATCTTTCCTATATAGGCATCAAGGGTGGAACTTCTGATGATCCTATCCAATGAGAAACAAGAAGTATGTGGAAATGAGGCCACCCTTCTATGCGTGACCCTCACCTTTTCCAGATACCACAGGAGTGTATCCCTCAGGATATAGTGTATCCCTATATTGCCACATTCAGAAGATGACAAAACTAGTGTTTAAAACTATTTTTTGTGGATACTTTAAAACATCATCAGGAAGAGAAATAGGAGGGTAAGACAAATAACAAAAAGAGATTTACAAGTATTTTAAAATGGAATACAAACTTCTGAGCAACTTTAAATCAGTACTGCTTATTAAGATAACTTGTATCCATCAAGAATGTAGGACCATTATTAAAATCAAATACATATGCAATCATGATTACCACAATCAGTATAATAGGAAACATAAGTCAAAGTGAAGAAATAAAAGGTTTTTGTCTGATCCAAGACATCATTATTTAGTGATCCAAAGAAAAGTTTGGATATTATGTTAAGAGATACCAAAATTTTCGACCTGGTAAAAGCCCATAGGAATTCTGCATGAAAACTATACTTTTTAAATAGGCATTTATTGCCTAGCAATTCTCTGTGTGTGACCTTTAGCAATATATTTTATGAGTCATGGATTTTATGTTGTTTTATGCTGAAAAATTTATGGTTGTATTTATTGTTATATATTGCTTTGTACATTGCCCTGTGTTTTGTGAGGGACTGATATTAAAATGACATAAATAATCTAAAAATAATATTTGCAAACATACAACTGTTTCCTGAAATGTCCAGTTATGCAAGTCAAATTTTTGAATGGAAATAAAACCCATATTCTGAATATGAAATATTTAATTCTATCTTCAAAATATGAATGCTTTAGAGTTCACAAGTTTCATATTTAAAATGTGTCATTTCTATTGAAAAATTATGTTATATTAATCAGCATTATAAAATGTTTTGTGTTAACTATCATTTGACATTTCATATCATTTGTCCTCAGATGCTATAAGATAACATTGCTATCTATCAAAGATAACCTGAGATCTGAGGATAAGAGCCTAAATAAAACTATTTCAAATGAATGAATGAATGAATGAATGAATGAATGAATGAATGAATGAATGAATGAATGAAATCAGATTACATTACATACTTTTATTGTACTGGTGGAACAATATCCACCAACACAATTGATATGTCTTCCTTCCTCTATCCCACCCACTTATTTCCAGTTGGTTCTTGGAAATAGGAACTATATAGAATAAATGTATGGATTTCATAAGTGCAATAGGGAGAAAAAAGTAAAATTCTATTTATATTGGAATGCATATATGTCCAATTGGATGCATTAGTTTATATACATTCAAATAATTAACAATTGGCAGTGATATTGTTATAATGATATATTTATACCGTGTTTCCCCAAAAATAAGATCCTGTCTTATATTTTTTTTGAACCCTGAAATAACCACTTGGCCTTATTGCCATGTGCTAAAAAGCCCAATTGGGCTTATTATTAGGGGATGTCTTATTTTGGGGAAAACAGGGTAGTGGTGTCTACCCATTGAATTAGATTTGGCATGCGCCCTATCCTATCTTCATGAAAGTATCATTTACAGCTTTTTGTACTATGGGACCTGCTCTCTGGAATATTACACACACCATCCTGAAATTAGACTTCTCCCATCCCTGCTGGCCTTTTGGAAAGTACTAAAAACCTGGTTTTGCCACTGAGCCAAGGAAGCTAATAGTATGGGCAAATCCATGTCTTGGTTAGTTTTGATGTTTAAGAGTCTTCCCAGCTGCTATTTTTATTGTGTTATTTTAATACTGGTTGTTTCTATTCTGTTTTATTCATGGGTGGCCTGTACATTTAATGAATGAATGAATATACTCTTGAATGGCTTGTAAAATATATTTTAGATTTTCTCAATGAGATGACTAGCTGAATTTGCTTATGAATGGAATTGATTATGATGTCGTGATTGTGCAGCCTGATTTCTTGAATTTAGGGACTCCAGGCCCATATAGGAGAGAATTCTTGCCAGCCTATCCTCATTAGTCCACAATCCCACAATTATATTCAAAATAGCAAGAATGCATATTTCTATTCAGAAATAGAATTATCAGTTCCACTGGGAATTATGAAAGATTCTTCTGTTAATTAAATCCATGCTAAATGGAGCAAGGCCAGAAAAGTAAACAAAGGGCTTAAGATGAGACTAGGGTTATTAGAACAATACACAGACTATTCTGTTACAATAACAGCATGCAAATGTAGGAAAGCAACATTCAGATCAATCACTTGTGAGAGGATGTGGCAACAAATGCAGTTCCTCCGTTAGCCACTGGCTTCTAATTATGATGTTTCATGAAAGGACCAAAAAAACACAAGTCTAATGCTCAAATAGTGGAGAACTGACTCACCCTATTACACTTAATTAATGAAGGCAATTAAACAGAAATGTATTTTGGCTGCTCTGTTATTCAATGTTTGCATAACTTATATTGTTCAAGCCCCAACCAATGACAAATTTTATCCTTCTTCTCTGGCCAGTAAACCAATTTCCATTCTGCTGCAGGCAGATGATGATCTGGTTTGTTTCCCAAGTAAGTTTGTAACACGGCCTTCATGCATTTGTGTCCTACTGCCAATCTGGAATGCTCAAAAAATAAATCATGTGAAAACCAAGGTGGTCATAATCAAGCAGCATGTTATCTACCTAATATCTGGGAGATCAATAACTATCAAACTGAGCAAGTGAAGGCTTGCAAATATCTTGGCATATATTTCCAATCATTTTTTTTCCAAAGCTTCAGTCGTTAAATCTCTCTTTTTTTGCAAACAGCATCAGATAGAATCAACCTATAAGGGTAACAATTATGAGCCTGCATCAATTAAAATTTCCCCATTCTGTTTAATTTAATCAATTAAGGCAAAGCCATTAGCAACAGCTTCAGGACATTCTCAACCTGCTATGTAAAGATTTAAGGTTTAAAGTTTGATTCTGCCCTAGAAATGCAATTGTGGTTTATTTATTTTTAAAAAAAATTAGGGACCTTTCTTACAAGAGAACTAGAAAGAAAGAGTTCTGTTCATGAATCATTTCTTATAAGACTACTGCTTTTATCAATATCAATTGGGGAAAATTTAACACTTGTAACCCAAACTTCCAGTTTCCAGAAGGAGCTTTATTGGAATGTGTGGATTATCTTGGGGGACAAGGAGACGAGATCATGCATAGGCAACTATCAGATGAAACAGAGTGGAGACTCCAGTGGCTTAAAGGGCAGAGGAAGAAACTTAGAAAGGATCTCTCTTAATTGATCAAGTGGCTAAAAGTGATGGTGGGAAGCTGTACCTTCAGTCTTGCATGATTCTATTAATGTAGCCTTACAATAAAGTAGAATTAGCTCATCTAAGTCATGTTTCCTGGTTTACCCAGAAGGATTGATAGCAGCCAGCCAATTACCAAAATACATTGATTGGAAAATAACCTGGAATATTGCACAAGAATTTTTTTAAAAATAAAAAAAATAAAAAGCTGATTCCTGCTATTTATAAAAATGATTTATTTATCAAAATTTGAAAATATCTTCATAAACAAGATGTAAGACCTTGAAATATTCAAATCGGCAAAAATTGAAACTACATGATTCATATACCACATTTCTCAACAATATAGCCACTGTCCATGGTCATGAACTCCTCTAATTCACCTTTGCCAATTCCTGTTCTTTAGCACAAGACAAATTCAGGCAACACTAGTTACAGAGACTACCAACTTATTTGTCATTATTTATTTTCAGTGAAGGTATCATTAGAGAATCAGGACACTTTTTTTTCTGACCTTCCTTCTTAATGAGAGGTGTTAAGTTTCCAGTTACCAATCTTAGGAACTAAATGTGTGAAGCAGAACAGAACAAGAACCAAGGGGCCTTGGTGGCGCAGTTAATTAATGCTCTGGCTAAGTGTTTCACTTTAGTTCCAGATGCTAGCAATTACTGTTGG
>JANHFM010005275.1:91953-106086 GCA_032468115.1 Grayia smithii | reverse complement strand
TCACTCTGGATCCGGGCGATTTTGTCATGCAGGAACTGGACAAAGTGCTCAGCTCTACCCTGTAGGGGGTCCTCCCCAGCTCCCTTTGTGCATTGCACCAAGGGCTCCAATTAATAACAACAGATCTCTTTTTTAATAAGTATTCAATTACATTCTGCAAGTTCCAATATTTCATAATGATTTCCAATTGTTTTTCACTAATCCTTGCATCACCCAGAATAGCAGTGCCAATGAACAGACTTTCTTCATTCCAATAAGTGTTATGTCAGTCTTCTTCTTCTTCTCATCATTGTTGTTATCATCATCATCATCATCATCATCATCTTTAGTATTATTATTTACACAAAAATGTGAAATCACAGCTGCTAGTTCTTTAGCGGGCATTAACATTCATACATGTAAAGTTCTTTCAAAAACCTAGGATGTAGTGATGTTTTGATGATATTTGCAAAACAGAAATTTTGCAGATTTCCTAAGTGCTGTCCATGGTTTTTTTGGTATAGTACTTAGAGTGCTGATAACCATTCATACTGCCACAGCCTGTTTATTCCATAATTGTTCAACTTCAATTTTCAGCTTTAATACTTTCTGATCTCCATTTTTTTGTGTTTATTCTATTATTTTTTCTAATATCTTTTGAGTTTGTCACATCAATTAATCACACTTTCTTGTTTTTAATTACAGTTAAATTTGGTTTGCCTTATGTCAATAATCAGTTTATATTTGTAAATCATACAATATGATTTTGCCCATTTTTTATTACTGCCCATTTTTTATTACTTTTTCATCTGTATTACTTCCCATTTTTTTACTGCCCATTTTTTATTACTGCCCATTTTTTATTACTTTTTCATCTGTATGTTCCCACCATTTTTTTTTATTATTGGCAAATGATTTTTACAGATATATCAGTGAATCAGTTTGGCAATTGTCTCATTATTTTTAATCAGTTTGTGCAATCTTGCATCAACTGAGAATATGATCTATCATTTCTTCTGCTTCTTTGCACAATCTGAACTTTGAATCATTTGATGATTTTTTTTGGTTCTGCCCTTGATTGCATTAATAGAACTGAATCGAGCGAATGAATTAATGGAGCTGAAAATAGCAGTTGAGAAATGTCATTCAAAAAAGTAAGAGCCAAGCAATAATAGATTGAAGGAAAATGTCATCATAGATGAAACAATGGATTTGCTATGATTTCTTGGCAGTAAAGACATGGAATAGAAAAGTAGGTTTGGGAGACTAAAATCTATGACCAAGAAATTAAACTGCAGACAGAAGTGATAGCTTTACTTGGTTTGGCTGCAACCTAGTACTTGACAGGACTGCTACTCATTTCAAGTTCACAGAGTGGAGTTTTCTCAATTGTCTCATCACTTCTTAATTCCCCAATGGTTACTGATATAAACCAAAGGATAACAAGTGTTGACAAATAATCAGGAACATGAAAATATTCATTTCTTTATTTACTATATATTTTAATTGGTCAGTCACAAGTTTGTATTCCAAATATTAGAGGGATTAGCATGACCAAATTAGTTCAGTTCTTTGATTAAGTTTCTAATCACTCCTCCGGGAATACTGCATAAAAACACAACAAGGGCCTCATCACAGGCTAGTAGGAGATTTGTCTATAAAATTAAAGCATAGTGCTGATCTGCTGAGTTCCAAGAACTGCTGTTGTGGCTTCATTAAGTATAGAAAAATTTTTAGGGAGTTTTATTGACTTATTTTTTAAAATACAGACCTCCCATGAAATACACATGGGTATAGCAAAGTGATTTTCTTGATTTTGCTTAAACTCACAATATTTATTTGTAAATTTCTCATTTTGATTGCATGTTTCCAGGCAGCTAACAGAAACAAATTCAAAACAATATTCTAGAAAGCACATTGAAAGATACTCCAATGGTGTGGAAGATCCTGGTAAGCATAAAAGTATGTAAGAGAGCAAAGGTAAACAGACACCTTATAATTTTCTCTATTGCTTGAGGTACATGGTACATATCACTATATCACTATATAGTGAGATGGGATGGCCTGTTTTTAACATGTTGGGGTTTTTTTGGGAGGGAGGGGTGAAGAGGGTACCTGCTTATTTGGGAATTATAGTATTTATTTATTTGGAGGTAACTTAAGGGACCCACTTTTCCCATTAATCTCCTATGGAAAAAAAACCTTGAAATGTTGAACATCACTCACTTTGATAGCTTTAAGGGGCAAAAAGTTTCTAAGAAGAGCAGATTATCTCAACATGTTCTTAAAAAGCTATACTGTCAAAATGCTGAGGAGGGAATAACAATCTTTTTTTTCTTCCTTCCTCCAACAGCAGCATGTGTTCCAAAATATAAAGTAAGTATTTCCCCATATGAAAGATAAAACTGGGGTGTAATTAAAGATACACCTTTAATTAATTAATTGATTAATTTAGGCAAAGGGTTCTCTTATGACAATGAAGATTCTTAGTCATCTAGGTAAAGTTGTCTGAAAGTTGAGTCATGGCAATTGGACTTATATTCCTTGTCAGTCTGAGATGTTTCACTGCTCATCCAAACAGCTTTATCTGCCTAACTAACTTGATCTGATTGATAAAACTGCTTGGATGAGCAGCGAAATGTCTCAAACCAACAGGAAATATAAATCCAGTTGCCATGACTCAACTTTCAAATAGTTCTCTTATATGTTTCAAAAGGATTTTTTGTTGAAAACAAGTAGATGTAAAAAAAACCATCATGAAAACATATAAAAGCCTAACTTTTCAGTGGACTATGTCTGACAATAAGAAATCTTACTTTGACTAAAAGCATAACCAAGAGAGAATAAAAACTATTCATCTTCCCTAGCTGCACATTTTTTTTTCTCCTGGCTAAATAACACTTGAAAAAATTATCACAGATATTAGATTTTGTTCGCTCACCCACTTCACCATACATGTGAAATGCAGCATCCATTAACACATTTTAATCAGATTTTGAGATCCCAGCATATACTGTCTGTGTAGCACATGAACAATAACCTGCTTCTTCCACAGAGGTAAGCATACTTTTTAAAAAACATTAATTTGGACAGCTGTTTTTGTCATTTCTAGAAAAGGCTAGAAGAATGAGCTTGTCTTGGAAAGGTAGTTCATGTTTTATTCTTCTTCTACTCTGTTGAATGACGTTGAGCTAATAGCAGAGATGATGCAGAAGGCACATAATTATATCCATTGGATAGACTGATACTTTAGTTCTTCTTATGGTTAAAGCCAGCAGAAATATTTGATTTAGGTTGGCCGTTCCTGTTCTGCAACTTTTCAAAGTATCCACTCCTGTCCCTTTGAGACTGGTCTTTGCTCATATAAATATGGTGAAACATAATGCTTTAAAAATAGATGTAAAGGGAAAAATCTGTTGTGGTTGAAACCACAGGTTTTGCCTCATTTGAGGAATAAATTACATATTTTATGAGGTTATTCTAAACTATAATATTCATATTCATTATATGGTCATCATATGCACTTTAATCTAGAATTACTTAATCTATGCCATGTATTTGTTTACTTTTGCCTATATTTTGACAACTGTCTCTATGTACGAATACATTTCAAAGGGGTAAAAAAAAAAATGAAGATTGTCCAGTGACCTAGGAAACAGAATTCTCAAAATGAAGAGCCTGTGATCCCAATCTTTTGCAAAGGACATACTTCAAGGTAAATGCATATGGGATTATATTCTAAAAGTCCTGATTTTTAAAATTCCTGGTTCCTGAAAATCCTGATTTCGGGGGGCAGACAGCAAAGGTGATGGGCTATTTTGTTCACTTACTATATATTATGTTATAATTTGACAATCATTTCTGTTACATTACTTTTGCTATATATGTTTTGTTCTAGCAATTTGTGAAGGAAAGATTTTATCCTCCATTTAAGGTTTCTAGTTTATATTTAACTCCATCAATGCTTTCGGATTCTATGTAGAAACTCTGAGCATTCCAGCAAATAAAAATGGTAGTTAACTGTTAGCTAACACGTTCTTTAAAAGTTTGCCTACCTATCTAGAAAAGAAGACACATATAAACTTGAGGAGAAGAGTATAAAAAGAATGTTGAAATTATTCTCATTGGCAACTTCCAGTACATTCACTGGAATTTGATTCCACAGATCATACATGTAAAAATATAAGCAAGCCATTTAAGTGTATCAAAAATGCCAAAAGCCAAGTATCATACCAAGAAAATGAGATGCTATAACATAGCCCCTGCTTCTCTGAGTCTTGATTTGTTTGTGTGATTTATTGCTTGATAGCCTAACTTTTCTTCAGGAGCCCCAGACAACATATACCTCACTCTCTCATCCATTTTTCAGCAATAACAATTCTGTGAGATAGGTTGAACTAAGAAAAAAAGATTGGCTTTCTGTTTTTATAGTTAGTGACTGTAGGAAGGTATGGAAGCTTCTTCCTGTAATAAATAGGCATAAGGCTCTTCTAGCCTTGGTATCTTCCATTCATGGGAAAGTAGAGGAGAGTGTCCAAGGATGTTTGTGTGTCTTTATTTACTGTTATACCTCTTAATTCTCCCAATGGTAAATGGGATAAAAACTATTGCATGATTTTGGTGCCACATCTTCAATAAAAGTAAATGCATCTAAGATTTCTAGCCGTATCCACATCCTGTTGGAAATGGCCAGAGAAATCTAACCAGTTTGTGATTGCTTTTTTCAATAGCCATTTCCATTAGGGCAACTTGATTAGACATGTTACCGAAAGATAGTCCTCTTTTAAAAGGGCCCACAATTCTTTTTTAAAGAAAGCTCAAAAATGTTGTTTACTTCAACCTATGCATAGGTTTTATTCCGTTCTCTTCTGTTATGTAGTAATAAACTCATTGTTTTAATATAACACCTAAATTAAGTAACAAATGGATCCCATGGTGACAGACCTGAATAGATAGGATCTTTTATTTCTCCAGAAGTTTATCCAAAGTAAAGGCAGAACTGAAGACAACCAGAATGTGGGTGTTTATAATTCTGTCAAGGGTGGTTAGGAAAGGGATTTATGAAATGTCTGTTTCTGTGCTACTGTCTTACATTGTTTCCCTTTTATTTTCATTTTCTCCATACCATTTCATATAGTATCTATAGATTGGCTGCTTGGGTTTTATAAGAAAATTTCACATTAAAATCCTCCAGATGTACATGGTTACATAGGTATTCTAGTGACTGGCATGCGGATTACATTCTGTATTTTGGGGCTTTGGGGAAGAGGATTACAGAACATTTCCTTCAATTTTTTTGAATCTAGATTGTAGGAAGGAGTCCAATGGAAGAGCTAAAAAATCTCCAACTAGCAGACTAGACTGACTAGGGGAGGTCAGAGGATTGAGACTGACTAAGGTATTTTCTCATAATGAGGAAAGTTTGGAAAAAGAGATCTGCCACAGAGTCTTTAGATGATTCTCCTTTCCAGTCCAGCATATTCCTATCTTAGCTAAGATACGTCCTTGATTTTATCTCAACATCAGTCTTTCCATCCAGTGGAAAATTATCCAACTTAAAGCTACCACCTATATGATGACTAGTCAAATGAACAAAAACATACTAGAATGGGATGAAACAACTTTTGGCTGCAGTCCTTAACATTATTTTTTACTACAGGGCACGTGATGTGAGTCTGAGAGCAATTAAATATGGATTTAACAGAAACATATAGTATAGAAACAACTTTTTCTGATTGTATTGGAAAGCAGGAAAAGCTCTGAAGAACCCAAAGCACTATATACCAAACCCAAGGGATAGAATAATCTATCTTTCTTTCTTTCTTTCTTTCTTTCTTTCTTTCTTCCTTCCTTCCTTCCTTCCTTCCTTCCTTCCTTCTTTCCTTTTCTTCTTCCTCCTCCTCCTTCTTGAGGTGATATCCTTTCAATTATAAAATTTTGAATAAAACATGCCTTTCCTATGCACCTGCTTTCATTGAAGTGATGCTTGCTGTGCAATTAAGATTGGAAATATAAATTGTTATGGGAAAATGCAAGAAACTTCATCACCAGCACTGACATTGTTCATTCTAATTAAAGAAGAATTGACTAAAACCAGAGAGAATGGAGTTAAATATAAGGTTGTGTCAAATGTTGCATTGGACTATTTGCCACTCCCTCCTCCCCGCCCCCCAGGAAATCAGAAGAAAATATTCTGATTAGACTGGCAAGACTTTGATAATTTTAGCAAGGCAAAAGAGGCATTCATGGAAACAGATTTTAGACCAATATGTATCTGCTCAACTAAACAACATTGTACATACCCTTAATTTGTATACTACTTGCCTTTATCATTTTGATACTTTTGAGTAGGCTCAAGCATTTTGATCATGCCCACAATGAGTATTAATGAAGCATTCTGCACACATGGAGACTAACTTTAGTTATGCACCATCCCTATTAATAACAGCCTGTAATTAAGATGTCCATTAAAAGTCCATAATGTTAATTTAATGGAAAAATTCCAATAGAAGTCCATTAGGTTCTTTCTGTTAGCTTAACATTACACAAGTTTCAGTAATATCATAATTAGACATGCCTACCGAAAAGAATATTATACAATTATAATTGGCCATTATTTAAAAATTGAAAGTAGCATTCCTTATCACTACTGCTTCATTTGTCATGAATGATAGATCTTTGAGATATTTGTAATGTTTTGGTGCCTGGCTGTCACATATCTAGGTTGACAAATAAAATATCATTCATTCTACAAATAGGTGCCCTTGGCGATTAGTTCCTTGATAATACAAGGACAATTTTAGTTTTATTTGGAAAAAAAACTCACAAGTAATTCAAGATTATAGAATGAGGTAAAAGTGATATTCGTTTCCTCAAAATTGCATTTATCAAATATATTTAAAGCACTCACAGTTTAGAGCATCATGTAGCTAACTGGATCAGAGAATGAACACTGGAATGGGATGTTTAGTCTCTGAGTTCAACCCCCTGCTGACATAATGAAATAACATTTTCTCTCTTTCTCTCTTTATTTTTGAGAGCTTAAGGGAAGGTGGACAGTATATACAATTCTGATAGATTAAGTTCCATTTTCATAAGAGTCTAGTATGGTCTAAGTTATAGCATGGGAATTTAAATCTGTCTCAATCCCTTCCTGCTTTTATATATTTCTTTTATATGAAAATCTTTCTTTAGTCCAGGGAAACCTCACGTGTTTTAGTAATGTTTCAGGTTTCAGGCTTGAGATGACTTTGACATCCCTGAGGGAGAAAGGCCCAAAAATTTCAGCCAAACTTTTCCATGATTTTAGGATTATTATTTTTTTACAAACAAAATAGGCATGTTAATCCTAGCAGAGGCTTGAAAATAGAGTACCATGATATGCTTATGTCAGTGTTGGTGAGCTTGGCCAAATTGTATGAATGTACTTAACTCTATTTTTAATGGTTTTTGGCCTTATCTGTCCTCATATAATATTCATCAAAGCAGGAGGCATTTTTTTCCCTAGAACTATTGCTTAGAATATTAGGCACTTATATTCCTCTATTGTATATGATATGATTTTGGAGTAATAGTTTGTGATCCTTAGTATTTTCTTTCATTTTTTTCCCAATACTATAGAAAAATCTGAGAGTGAATTCAATTTGCAAGTTATACTAGAATGGAAAAAGATATTGTAAATCTCTTCAATGACTGTATTTACATGTACATATGCACACAGATATGTATGTATGTATGTATGTATGTAATATGTATGTATAATGAAAGAAAGTTTGAAAGCTCCTGTTCTACCTTCTTGTGGATTTTGCAATCAAGCTGCACCTCATTTAACTCAACACAGTAACAATGATTTATATGATCAGGAATGCTGCACAGCCAGAATTTCCATTTGTGCAATTTTCTGCATCTTCATTCAGCTGAATGCAATTATACTTGGCTTTCCATCTGTATTTCCATCCACATGAGGAAGTTGGATAGGCTGAGTTTGGGCTTGGGGCATACATTCCCCTCTTCACATAGATTTAAAAAAAAAAAATCTGAAGAGAACTTTCATCCTTCAGTAAACCAGTAAAAATTATTTCAATTCACTTTGCTGAGAATTTCTAGCTGCAATATGTATTTATTTTGAACTAAGTGGAATCAGATGACAACCTTATATCCCCTTAAATAAGTTTAAGGCCTACTGACTTTAGAGCAATAGAATGCTAATTTTATTATTGTAGAGGGGGAAAAAGTGATTGGGATGAGAAGGTACAGTACAGATTCCAGAATCTTAGGAAATATTCATTTCATTATTGGAATAGAAAAAAAGAAAAATGGCATCAGGATCAAAACATCAAGCTAAGGATTAAAAGTGAATAGAACACAGAGCCAAAGAAGAAACAATGGGATAGGATGAAATTATTATACATTTTAAAGATGTAAACTCTATTTAGACTAAGAATACTTTCACCTAGCAGAATTGTCAATATTTTTGTATGAAATAAGGAGAAAAAATAGTCATGCGGACCTACAATTTAAGATTAGTTTTTCTTATAGCTCTAGGCCTGGACATATGAAGCACTTTTTCAATTGCCATACTGTATTGAAAGATGATTGGGTAAAACAAATTTTATCTCTCTTCCAAATAATATAAAATGCAAAGGTCTGCCATCCTTGGCAATCTCTTATTTTAAAGATTTTATTATACTCTTTTGTACTCACATTGCATATTTAAACACCACACCTTAGTTGCATTGCAATTTATAAGATGTCTTTCGCATTTAAAATTCTAGAAACATATTTTAACTAACATTTTTGCTGTAGAACTTTTACTGTTACTATCTCTGCAGCTTTTGTAGACACCAAAACACCAACATTAAAGAGTATTTCTCCAGCTTAGATTACCCCTTAGCTTGTATATGGCTTGAATGATATTACTGATTAGTACTTACTTTAATTTCAAAAAATGCATTTTAATAGGCAACTAAGAAGTGCATATTTATACAGAATGAGTATGCAACAATACTTAAATGAGTGCAAAGTTGTTTTCCTCATTGACTGAGAAGGCTTACAAATATTACAACTCTGTTTGACAGTATTCTATTTTTGTACATACATGACAATTCATTATATATCCCAAAGTGAATAACTGCAATATTATATTAACTCTTCTTTTAATTATAGAAAAGTAACTTTAAATGTAGTGCATCAGTGAATGTGGTAACCAAGAGAAATTTCATTGTCATTGATCCTGATGGCCCTAAGGGTGAATTAACAGAAACTCAGTTTCAGTTATACTGTCATCCTTTCTACTAGACACCTCTGACACTTTCCGCTGAAGAAATATTTCTTGATGAAGAGCCCTCTGTTATTGCCAGCTGTCAGGAAGAGGAAAATGGTCCGAGAACTTTAATAAATGTCTCAATTATATGTTGGTCTTCTTTTTCAGGATGTTTGGAAACATTTCTTTACAGACACGAAGGCCCAGGTTTTGAAAAAAGTAATGAGTTTAGAAAGTTACAAATAATTATTTCTATGTTTTAAGTTATCTTCCATCTACCAAAACTAGGTTGCTGTTGTTTTCCAATGATATCTTTCTGAAGCATTGAAAATGAGTTAATAGTTTGTTCATTCTTTTTGTAACTGATGTAGGAAATAGTTTGTTTTAGTTTCAGTTAAAATGCTTCCAAGCAGCCCAAGAATAATTATCTCTCAGTTTTAGCCTTCTAGATATTCTACTCTTACATATTTGCACAAATTTGACAGTAGGTTGAAAAAACTAAATAGGAAAATGAAAGAACTACCTCGTGCTACCTCATATTACAATAATCCAACTATTAAGTGGGCATGAATAAATGTCTGAAGTGAGTTGCAGTCCAGCAAATGGCAAAACCAATGCAAATGGTCCTTTGGTCACAGGTTCTCCCTGCTATTCAAACAGGACAATTCAAGAGGATCCACAGATTGCTCATAAATTTCAAATCAAATCAAATCAAATCAATGGACAGTTCCATTGAGTCAGCAATGGAATCAGTATAGATTTGAGGGGCTCAAGTAGACATAGCCACATAATTCTAAATATGACTTTTGTTAAAGTTTATAAGGTCAAAAAACTTTCACAAAATTTTATTTAATACTTGAATATGAGACTACTTCACCACATTTGTCAGTAGTTACATTAGTCAACCATTCAGTAAGTACACTATGCTTAAAATTGTTTAATGCAACTGAATAGTTTAAACTGCACTTAGTGACAATAGTTGTGTGAATTGGGTAATTTTAAAGAAACCTCATTCATATAGACTTAAGTAACACTATATATCTCCTCCCCTCTCAACATTGAGCACTCCTTGTCCCAATTGTGAAATTAATGTGACTGTCTAAGAAAGCTTCAATTTGTCACACTGTAGCTTAAAGGTGTTATTTTCTACCTTTTAGACATAAACTGATAGAGGAACACTTTTGATGTCAAAGACCATTGAATCAAAGCACAGTTCTGTTGTATATATCAGCAATTTTGTAAACCGAAAGCCACTGAAGTTGTATTGACTTTTTGGTGGTAAGAATGAGAAGACAAAAATGAAATCAGAAGTAGTAATGGGATCCAGAATGTAGGACATACAATAGAAAAGGTAGCTCTGTTATTACAGCTGATACAGAAGAATAGTAGGAGACAGTTGCAGGTTGCAAACCTATCTTCATTAGACATGGACCATCAAAAACTGTGATAGCTTTATGAGAAATTAAAAACTAGTGTTGTGCATAGCTTTGAAAGAACACTTTGCTTTTATGCATGAAGAGAAGTTCCTTCTTCATATCTATTGGTACATCTGAACATTTTTAGAAAGGGTGGGTTATAAAACATTTTATGTTTGAAATGTAGTAGATCATATTGTAGTACTACGATGGAAAGGTTATTACTGTAGATGACTTCTGGAGGGCTCAGAAGGGGGTTGGTAAATCTATCTTGGCCTTTTAGAATCTCTTGGTTGCACTCAATATCATCAATCACTTTATATTTCTAAACTGACTTAGGTGATTGGAAATAGGGGTGCACTTTTTCTCTGCCTTCCTTCATGACCAGTTCTTTTCAAACTTGAGGCAGCTTTGTGAGGGGAATGTTCCTCAGGGTTCAGTTCTTTCACCTCTTTTAATTTAACAACTATATGAAGCCCATGAAAAAGGTTATTTGATGGCATTGGGTGCATTATCATTATTATGCCTGATGTTCCAAGCTGGAAAGGTGATACTGTTCAGGTGCTTATATGGAGGATTTGAAAGCTTGAATGGTGAAGAACTGGAAATGATTCAGTCTTAGCAACAAGAAATGGCTCTAGTTCTTTGGTCTTCCGGAACTAGAGAGTTACTATCTTTAACCTTTGGAGGCGTGGCATTCCCCTGAATTGAGATTGGATGCAATTCAGGGTTCTGCTCAAGGAGAGCCAGAGATGGGGCTTTTGCACAAACTCATCATCTGCACAAATGACACCCATTTCTGAACCATGAGGCTGTGCCCTGGACCACTTCAACATAATCTACATTGGTTACCTTGAAGGTGGTTGCTCAAAGACTACTTAAAAATGTCAATGGCCCAGAATGAGGAAACATCCATTGTTCTGGATGCCCTGTAGTTTGTGGATTCAATTCAAGGTCTTGGTTATCATTTTTAAAACCCTGTATATCAGAGTCCAGTTATTTGGCTGACTCAGCCTTCCATTCTTCCGAGGTGGGTAAAATGAGAACCCAAATTGTTGGGGGCAATATGTTGACTCTGTAAACTGCTTAGAGAGGGCTGTAAAGCACTGTAAAGTGGTATATAAGTCTAAGTGCAATAGGAATACTATTGCTATTTGCAGAAAAGCCTTTTCCTGAGAGCATTCTACCCATCCCACTAAATTGGATAGGATGGGTTCACACTCCTTTCTTAACTGTTTCCTTTTAATGGGATTAGGAAATAAGCCTTTTTTTCAGCTGGGCCTACCTTGTGGAACCACCTTCCACATGAAATGTGGAGGAACCTATCCAGCTTGGCTTCTAGAGGAATATTAAGACTTGGATCAGGAATGCAGTGGAGCTGAACATTTGTAGTTTTGTGATCGGGTGCTATGGCATTCAGTGGTATGAAAGAAAATTGAATTTGTTGTATTGTTACTAGTTTATATGTGATTAGAGTTCTTTTATATAATAAGGGTGGCCATACAATTCTTTTAAGTAAATAACTAAATAAATAGAATGAGGGAATTCTTATGATATGGGCTTGCCCTGTCAATCTTCTATTTTGATTCATTGTTCATCACTTACTTAATATAGGGTTATGAAACAATAATTTTAGTAGTATAAGAGTACAAACTATATTACTGTGCAACTTCACTAATCCTTAGTACTAAGACTACATAATTATCCAAAATGGCCTGATATTGTGCATATAGAAATATATTCAGTATCAAGTGGCACCACACCTTAATGTAGCGATCCCATCTAGTGAAAGAATCTAAAGATTCAAGAACCAAATTAAAAATTAAAGGAGACAAGGAGCAGCTTTGACTTGTGCCATTATATCATGGTACATTGAGGTCGAGAAACAAATCAAAGGCTTTCAATGAGATTAAAACAACTGATCCTAATACATTCTGCTGTAATGTCCAAAATATCAATCATCAAACAGATAGAAACGTCATAATTTTAATTTTAAAAATCCAGACTGAGATGGATGAATTATTAACAATATTATTTTCTGTAACCTCTTGGCAGAGGTTGTCAGAGTTAATATTTTAGCATAGACATTAAACAATGTATTTGCCCATATCTTAGATATCTGATGGGATATTTTTCAGATATTGTCACAGGCATTTTTGCCAGGACATTATGAACTCTGCTACTACAAAGGATTAAAGTTCTGCTGTAGTATTTTACTAGAATATTGGAAGTGTTTTTCTTACTCTGGATCTTGGTGATATGCATTATTGCCTGATAGTTTTATTGATGGCTTTCAATTTTTCATGTACTGTCCAAGGTCAAAATGCATTTGAAAGAGTATTTAAATTGTTCCAAATGAAGTTGACCTGATTTAACCTTAGATATTATAAATACTTTATTTATTTTTAATTTATTTTTTAATTTATTTAATTTATATGTTGTCCATCTTATTGCCCAGTGATTCTGGGTAACTACCTGATACACTTAAATCTATGGCGTTTCTCGTATAAGACAAACATGAGTCTTTAATTATCTTTTTCAACTGTATAAGTTTCAAAACTCTGAGTTTTGGTGTTTTTTATTTTGCTAAGTTGATAGCAATTAATGCCTTAAATCTTTCCATAGAGTTAGATCCTTTATCTGTTTGTTTCCTTATTTGTTTATTTAAAAAAGAACAAATTTCCTTCTTATGGTGCTAACAAAATTAGTCACAACATAGTGAAAAATTTTCCATGCAGCTTTCAATACTTATTTATTAAATGTATATGACAATAATAGTTTGCTAATTAACTAATCTTTTAACTAGTGTGTGTGAAAGATAGAAATCTCACCAGGAGGGTGTTGGAGAGATCTTGCATTGTCTCTAGAACAGAAGGAATACCGTGTTTCTCCAAAAAGATGACCCACCTTGAAAAGGAGCCCTATCCCATTTTTGAATGCATGCAATCAAATTAAGCCCCACCCACAAAATTAGCCCTAATTAAGACCCCGCCAACCCTGGGGTGCAGGGGATGGGGCGAGACACACAGGTAAAAAATAATCTAGGATGGGAATGGGGGTAGTGGAGCTGCCCTACTTACCAGGCCTCATGCACTGCTTCTTTTGTGGCTGCTTCTTCTGTGGCTGCTTGCCACTACTCGCACGCATTGCCCTGGCCTTGGTTTTTTTTTCAGATGCTTGCTGGAAAGCATCTGCAGCCAATAACAGAGCTCCAGATTGATCTGGAGCTCTGTTATTGATTGCAGATGCCTTTGGGCAGGCATCTGAAGGTGAAACAGAGGCTGGGGTGATGCATGCTAGTAGTGGCAAGCGGCCGCAGAAGAAGTGGGCCAGCAGTGGGCTCCTGCTGAGCGGAGCTGTCGGTGCCACTGCCATGAGGTGAGTCAATAATTAGAACCCTCCAACAAGAAGGCCTAGCCATTTTTTTTTGGGGGGGGGTGTCAAAAGAAAATAAGGCCTGGCTTTTTGGGGGGAGAA